>JAKUDI010001309.1:0-18548 GCA_022702515.1 Ilyophis sp. 1 JC-2022
TTGCTGCTCTAGGTGCCTGCAATTAATACAATTAGCAAAAACTGCCTTTAGCCATTGTGCTCCTGACACTTGGTATAAGTACAACTGTCTTTGAACGGGAATGCTCCGGTACCTAATGGTTCTTTCAGGGATCTTGTGTCAATGAACATTCAATTAAATGTTCAGTATTGATCTTATCTTTTGACAAATTTTTAATTTTTGTGTTCTATAAATTAGGTGTATGATTTATTGTGTTTGTCTGTTGAACTCCAGCACTACTGATCCCTCAATGTTTTTTTTTTTTAGTCTCTGAATACTAAATAAAGGTAAATTAAATAAAATAAGTATATTGAAGGAGTTGGTTAGTACAGCAATTTATTTGTGGTGAAATCAATTATATCATAGCAACAATAAATATAAACACCCAAGTTTATGAATATAGGGCCATATTTAATAAACTGTTAATTTTTCTTGTTCCTGTCATTGGATCGCTAATTTTTGACATCACATTAATTTCCTTTCTGCAATAATAACATTTTCTCATAATGTATGGAAATAAAAGTTATGAACTTCATTAAAAAAAATTATCTAAACATTCCTAAAGCCAGAGATTCCACAGTTATTGTTCTGTCTGTATATAGTATACAATGTAAATTTTAACATGAGCGAAATCTCAAAGACGAGTAAAACAGGTTTGCAATTCAAATGGACAGTAGGGAATGCACGGACATGGCCAGATTGTTATATGGACACCTGGTCGTCCAACATCATCATTCCAAAAATCATGGGCAGTAATGTGGAGTCGGTCCCTCCTTTGCTGCTATAACAGCCTCCACTCTCCTGGGAAGGCTGTCCACCACATGTTGGAACATTGTTTTGGGGAATTGCTTCCATTCCGCCACAACAGCATTAGTGAGGTCGGGCCCTGATGTGGGGCCATTAGGCCTGGCTCGCAGTTGGTGTTCCAATTGATCCCAAAGGTGTTTGACGGGGTTGAGGTCAGTGCTCTGTGCAGGCCAGTTCATTTCTTCCACACCAATCTCAACAAACCATTTCTGTATGGACCTAATTTTGTGCATGGGGGCATTGTTCATGCTGAAACAGGAAAGGGCCTTCCCAAACTGTTGCCACAAAGTTGGAATCCCAGAATTTTCTAGAATGTCATTGTATGCTGTAGCATTAATATTTGCCTTTAATGGAACTAAGGGGCCTCGCCTGAACCGTGAAAAACAGCCCAGGACCAAGTGTTTCTGGCTATATTTGGCAATGTTGCGAATCTTTGGAATTGAGTGTAAATGATTAACAGCCTTATTATCAAAAAAGAGCATATTTGAAGCTTTCAAAGAGATATTAGATGGATGATTGGACAGTTGTGAGCCAGAGGGAGAACTCGTATCACAAGCATATATCTAAACAATGGGTAATTTCATCTCTAAGGTGAACGACCATGACACCCACTATCACATTATTGTTTCTTCATATATTATAAATGTGATATGAAAGCATATTAGATGGCCAAATAGTACTAGTACATAGTACTACCACATTTTGACCACAAGATGGTGCCATTTCAACTATGGCCTGTTACCTTTCAATCAACTGGCGATGCATCCAATTCATTCCCAACCAATAGAACGCCCAATCAATGAACTGTGTGCTCCTGGTGGTTCTAGTTGAAATACTGAATAACAGATAGTTGAAATGGCACCATCTTGTGGTCAAAATGTGGTAGTACTATGTGATATACAAGAATATGAGATGGCTAACTTCCAACACTAATTAAACTTCATGGGGGATTTAACAGTCACCATTTTCACTGTGCATATTTATGAATATATAAAGAAACTATGCTGTCTATAAGGGTGGGATTGTAGTCGGGTTTGGGTGGTCCTCGGATGTATTTTGACAATTTATATTGATTCCGCATGTCTGAAACATTATCAGGGAAGGTTTTGGTGCAAATCGGATATTGAGAACTATATTATTATTATTATTATATTGAGAACTGATAGGGTTCTTACTAGAACTAAGAAATGGGAGCATATCAACCCGGTGCTCAAATATCTTCATTAGTTGCCTCTCAAATTCAGAATCGACTACAAGAGTGACTTACTCATTCTTTACTGTCCTCCAAGATTGCTTTGTTGTGCTGGCGCTGGCTATGTGAAAGTTCCTAGTATATTACAATGGGTGGCAGAGCCTTCTCTGACAGAGCTCTTGTCTTTTAGAACAATCTCCCGTACTATACTAATGCAGTATGTACTAATACAGTATGTACAGTATGTTTGGGCTTCAGACACACTTTCTGTTTTTAAGTGTAGGCTCCAAACGTTACGATCATTACAGGCATTTAGCAGACGCTCTTATCCAGAGCGACTTACACAGCATTTTTGCATTTATACATACTATCCATTTACAGCTGGATATATACTAAAGCAATGCAGGTGAAGTACCTTGCTCAGGGGTACAAAGCCAGTTCCTTAACCATTGTACTACACTGCCGCCCTACGATCGCCCCCGCCCTTTTCAGTTCACCTTCCCTTTTGTCCTCCGTGTTTTCCTCCTCCCTCTCGTTCCATGTCTCAGTTTCTTATTTCTTGTGTTTTCCTGTTGTGCAGGCTGGGCGTGGCTTCCCTCCTCGTTTCCCAGTTTTTCACTACATTATCTCACAACCAATCAGTCGCCATCCTCTCTCACATTCCACACGCTCCTTCATTGCTCACTCACTAACGCACGCATTCTCACGCTTTAGTTGTTAATTAAACCTCATTAAACCCACCTAGATATTCTCCCTTCTCTGTCTGTATCGTTGCCAGTTCGTACTCTCTGTTTAGATGTAAACTCGTACTCGGCCTGTTAAACCCGTTGTCCTGACCGCTTGCTTGTCTGTTCACTTGTTCAGTTGTGTCTCCGCATCCCGCCAGCCTGCTTGTTTCCAGTCCTGCCAGTGCTCACATTCTCCTGCTGCTACAACCGCCCGGTTGTTGTACCACATCAGCCCCGCTCCTGTTCCCGCGGCACCAGCCTGTCCATCCAAGCCCAACCCCGCTTCCAGACCCTCACCTGTGAAGTCACTTGTATAAAATGAACATGCCCCTGCGGAGCTTATTATTGAGTCTGTCTCAAAGTCCTGCATTTGGGTCCACACCAGTTAAAGAGGTTCTGAGAGAACAAACTGGCCAGCTATGGACCCAGCGGATTCGGAGCAGCTGCACCACACCATTGCTTGCCAGGGAGCCATCATCAGCAAGCAGGGCAGACACCTGGAGGAGATCCAGGAGGCCCTGAAGCAGGTTATTGACCAGGTGGGTCAGATGGGCACCCTCCTGACTCAGTTGGCGATTCAGGTCAGCCTGCACCCATGGTCGAGGCGTCCGCTGCTGTTCCACCTCCGCCTCCCATGAACCCATCCTTGGTGCCAGCTGCTACCCCGATCCAGGAGCCCTGGGTTTCATATCCAGAGCGCTACATAAGAGATCTGGGGAAGTGCAAGAGTTTCCTGCTGCAGTGCGACATTGATTTCCGGCTGCAGCCAGCCTCCTATTCCACCGAAGCAACCCACCTTCGTCCAGGAGATGTGCCCCGTCTTTGACCACCTGGTCTGCGGGCGTGATGCTACTCAGTGCCTTCTCCTGCTTCGCCAGAGCTGGACCCACCTGATGAGGAACCCATGCAGCTGGGCGCTACTTCCATTGAGGAGGCTGAAGAGCGCTCTCTGGTGCCTGCTTCTACTGTGGTTCCTTGGGCCACCGTATCACCTTTTGTCCTGTTCACCGGTAAATCTGGGCGTACTCGCGAGCCCTGTATCCACCTCCTCAGCGTGGGCACCATCCTGTCCCAGCGCTCCTCCCTGGATCAGAAGGTCCACCCATGCGCATTCTTCTCCCGCCTTCTGAACCCAGCCCAACATAATTATGATGTGGGGGATCGCGAGCTGCTTGCTATCAAGCTTGCCTTGGAGGAGTGGAGGCACTGGCTGGAGGGGGCCGAGGAACCATTCCTCATTTTCACTGATCCCCTCCCAAAACGTAGTAATGAGGACATTTTTACAGCTATCAGAGAGAGGGGCTAGGAGGATTTTTACTGTGCTCTAACCACAATGCAGGTCAGCAGGGAATTAAATGAGCTTTTTCACCCACTGGCCAGAGTGGCTTGTGGATTCTAAAAATCACCAGCCATTTTCACCCATTTTACCAGCCACATTACCTTTTACAATATAACACAACCTGGGTGGACTGGTTACCTGCCAAAGTGGCTGGTTGAGTAGAAAATCTTACCAGCCACAATCAAAAGTTTACTAGGCAATATGGAAGATATTTAGGGTTAGCTTTACAAAGATACCTATGTGCTTAACACATCTTCCCAACATATCCTACATTGCATCTTCCACAAATACAGCTGAATGAAAAATAACATGCAGAAAATAGCAGCCAGGTTTTCTGTCAGCGCAAGCACAAATCATCAGTGCACCATGGCGGTTAGATACCAACTGCTGCTTTTAAAATGTGCAAAAAGGTTTAGTAAATCTGACCTTTAAATACAACACAATACACTCATACAGTTCCCTTTAAATACAACACAATACACTCATACAGTTCCCTTTAAATACAACACAATACACTCATACAGTTCCCTTTAAATACAACACAATACACTCATACAGTTCCCTTTAAATACAACACAATACACTCATACAGTCCCCTAGAGGGTGCTACTGAGTCGACATGCTGTGATAACCATGCACCTCATCCCCTGACCCCCCGCCCCCCCCCCCCCCCCCTCCCCATTTGTCATCTCTTGCATCCACTCACTACTGCTGTTATTGTTGTACTGTTGTCACCTGCCTGTCTACTGTTGTCCCCCCTACCTTTGATGCTGTTATGATTTGTTTTCATGTTCTGGTTATGTTCTAGTTCCCCACTGTTACTGCCCATATGTTGTTGCTATGTTATCTGTTATGTTATGTGTGATTATGTGATATGTGTTCATTATGTGTTTTTTTTACCTATGTAATGCGTCTTTGGGTCCTTGAAAAGCGCTATACAAATAAAATGAATTATTATTTTTATTATTATAACTACAGCTTTGAGATGTCGTCAATTGGGTGTGGCTTACCAATGTCAACCAATGATCAGAGAATGACCTCTGACCTGGATGTTCTGAGAATGGCCTTCTAACCTGGATGGGGTTTGCGACCTGCTTGCCATTGTTTCGAATCATTCGTTATCCATCTAACTCCACATCTGTCACCCACTGAGCCATCGATGCAAATCAACGGTGCAAAAATGTGAGAAACACAAAGTTAGTAGGTTTTTCAAGAATTATTATTATCCTACAAGTTTAGTGAAAGGTGGTGTATTTACGTCTCACTTTCAGAAACATGCATTGACAGTTTTGCACTGTAGATGGCGATAGATCAATTCTGTTGGATTGGTGATACTCTGCCACCTCAAAGAAGAAGAAAAGTTAACTACTTCTGTGAGAAATGGCGCTGCCCACGCAATCAGTAAATCTGAAGTGGAAAGGATCTATGAGAACTAATCTTCCCATATCTATGAATATACTATATGACCAGAACGTAATGTAACCTGGTATCGCAACAAAAACAATTTTCAACGGAAAAAAAAAAAAGCCAAGTTACTCATGCGTAGCCTACTAAGCACTGTCTGTTAATAATTAATTCCAACTTGCAAAAACTAGGCCTGCCTTTATAAGTATTGATATAAAAAGTTACAACAATATTGCCTATCGTAACTCACACTAATTAAACTATTCTAAAGCAATGCTACCCAATATTTCCTAAATTATTTAATGTAACTTGTCACTTTTTTTTGCCTACAGGATTTAAAATATTCGCGACTGTGAGAAATTTTTGTACAGTTCAGACATTTATAAGAAACATAATTTACAGTTGAGAAAGGGGGATGAATAATTCAATACAGATAAAAATAAGAAATATGAAAGAAAATTGGAATTAATTACAGACAGTGCTTTGTAGGCTATGCTTGAGTAACTTGTTTTTTTTTTACGTTGAAAACGTGTCTTGTTGAGATATCATTTCTTTTTGTACTGTATGTAACCGCAAAAATGCAGCGGCCATTGTCACTCTGAGAAAAATTTATAAATAAGCCGAAATGTGCTGCCATCTCTTTGGGGTTCGCTTTTTTCCCTTCAACAGAGAGCGTAGAATGCATCGCATATTTTACGTATCGGAACGTTTATATAAAAATCAGAAATGCAATCAGTCGGTTGAATCAGTCAGATAGAAAAATAAATCTTACCCTGAAAACAAGCGATAATTTCATGGGATGTTTTCTGGTTGGTAGCAATCACTATCACAATTGAAGGAGCGTAAAAAGCATGCCATAACGTTGTAAAAACTGACAGTCTAGTGCTAGCCTACAGGTTAGGCCTAGCCTGCTGTAGGTAACAGACCCACCCTACACCACAACAATTAACAGGTCCTCCATGACAGATATGAGAATAAAATTTGTAATAGGGGACGATTTACAAGTTAGATCTTTAATTTCCGGTTGTTTCTCCTGACTTATTTTTCCATAGAGTTCAATAGGAAAATTTGTCAGGAGAAACAACCCTTAAAGTGAACCATCCATATCTACTGCATATCTGGCAGCAGAGTGATGGTTTGAGGCTCGTTTGATACATCAGACCCTTGATGACTTAGAGCCATTTATGTGTTCCATACTATTCCAGTGTAATTTACAACTAAATCTAGTCCCACCCCCCAATTCCCATAGAGATCCATTCAAATGCAGAGAGGTTATAGTATCGCTTGTAGAAATACCAGAAAATAAGATTTCAAGAGTCTTTTGATATTGTTGGGTCAAAGACATCAGGAAGTCATGGCATGCAAAGGATATGTGACCAAATATTACAAATGATTACTTTATTATACATTGGCTGCAGTTATTGTAAGGGGGCAATTACTTTTTCACACAAGGGAAATGGGTGTTGGGATTTATTGTTCATTAAATAAATTTAATAAGTAAAAAACAAATGTGTCATTTGTTTACTCGGGTTCCCTAAAATCAATATTATATTTTGTCTAAAGATCTGAAAACATCCAGTGTGAGAAATATGCAAGAATAGAGGAAATCAGGAAGGGGGCAAAAACTTTTTCACAGCACTGTATATTGTTGGTGCGTGACAAACGGAAGAGGACTGAAGTTTTTCAAAAGGGCAGGGAGCAATTCTGCTGCATCTTTCAGGATATGAGCATGCAAGACTTCTCCATACACACCATACTGGTTTAGACCTCAGGACAGAGAACTGAATGGGACTGACAAGAAGTCTGGTTAGGGTTAGGGTTAGGGTTAGGGTTAGCTTACATGCACAGCTTACTACATGACATCACCACCAGCACGTCAGAATCATTTAAGAAATTTAGAAAAATATATACGAAACGAAACAAACTACATTTCATTGTTATGGTTGTGTGTACTGTTTATTAGATTAATTGATTGGCAAAAAAAAAAAAATTATTATCTTGGAGGGAGGGGCTAGGGCCCCGAAACAATCGCAGGGCCCTAAACAAATGTTTACTCTGTTTATTGGGTCGGGCCGGCCCTGACCCTCACCCACACAACAGATTCTGAGTTGGGGGCCATGCCAGTATAGGCCTTCTACAGCCTGCTTTCCTGTCCGCCAAAGTAGATCCTCCAGGGTCCCTCAAAGTCTGTCACTGTGGTCCTGTAAATCTGGAAATTACAACTGAAATCATGTCAAGTTCTCCAAATTGTAAAATCTGGAAACAGCAACTGAAATCATGTTACAAACCAAATTGTAAAACTCCGCGCGGCTAGACCAATGAGGGAATAGCTCGGAGCGAAGGTTTAAGCGTGATGTATTCCGCTATTGCTGTGGGAAAATGGAAAAGTTAGGAAAGTTAATAAAGTAGTATTAAGGTTCTTGCAACCGGGTTAGACTGCTCTTTAGATTCACGGGATTAGCTAATAAGGGACCCCAAATCAAAGGTACTCGTACCACGTTACCTTCCGCTTTAAGTCTGGTCTACCTTGACCCCAGTTTATCCAAAGAACAGCCTGTGTATATTACAGTAAATCATCAGCCACCAACGCTGATTCTGTACTCGTTTATCTGACTCCATTTATATTATAATTTAGAATGTATGCTTGATTGCGAGTGGAATTGTGTTCTGTTGAAATGACCTATACCTGGGACGCTAATAGCCCCGGATATGGGAGGCAGACTGACACACTGAATCGGTCTGACAAGCTAAATAGAAACTCAGAGGTTTTTAACATATCACCATCACAGGTGCTCAGAGGTTTTGAACATAGAATCTACCAAATACTAAGAAACAGAAACTCAGAGGTTTTGAACATATCACCATCACAGGTGCTCAGAGGTTTTGAACATAGAATCTACCAAATACTAAGAAACAGAAACTCAGAGGTTTTGAACATATCACCATCACAGGTGCTCAGAGGTTTTGAACATAGAATCTACCAAATACTAAGAAACAGAAACTCAGAGGTTTTGAACATATCACCATCACAGGTGCTCAGAGGTTTTGAACATAGAATCCTCTTAATACTAGCTCAAATACTAGGAAATAGAAACTCAGAGGTTTTTAACATATCACCATCACAGGTGCTCAGAGGTTTTGAACATAGAATCCTCCTAGTACTGGCTACAGCCTAGCAGAGCAGTCACATTATCACAAACAAGATTAGTCAGTGTGAAATCCAGTAATAGAGACACAATTCACAGAAACCACGCAAATCAAGTTTCACTAATTTATTACCAGGTAGGTTACTTACTTAAATTATCAATACATAGTTACAGATTGAACATTCCAAATTAAAATACAGTACAGAGAAAAATACTTAGTCATACCTGGCAATTTGCTACACACAATGACCTGAAGTAGGATGTGCGGAAAGACTGGTTACAGCTTCCTTGAGGACTCTGTTTCATTTGCTTATATGCCCAAATTCTGCGCTTGATCTGGCTACAGATGGTCGTAAAACCGTACACTGGCCAGGAATAGATCAATTGCACTTTTAGTCCCACCTTCTAGGGGGTTTCACCAAATGGAGAGGACATTCCACAATGGTAGTTTACTCCTGAGAGATGAAAATATACATTCCATCTATGTTGAACATTTAGGAAATGTAGGCCATTGCACCACCCACACCGAGACCATCACAATGATATTAAACATGAGTAGGTCTAGGTTTGTGTTGTCCTGAGAATCCCATCTCTGAAGCAATCTGTACATTCATGTTTGTGTTGGGTGTGTACTATTTTAAGGAGCGGGATGGGGCCTGCACCAGTGACGTCAGGTGTTGACCCTGTCCATGTGCTTGTCTTTACGCAGTCCAAGCGTTTCTCCCATGATATTCTGGGACATCCATTGACGTCATAAAACTCAGGAACTGAAGTTCTGGCATCACAGCCTCCCAGAGACGTCACAGGCTTCCCCCCATGGTGTCATGTTCAGCTGCTCTGGGATTTCTCAATTCCAGTCTTACAGTCCTTTCTTAGGGCACCTGTCAAACGGGGCCAGCTAATGTCGCCTCACTGTCCCATGGAACTAGCAGAGGGTGCAACACTACCTGCGACCACAGACAGAACTCCTCACTTATGGCCCCTCAACCATCCCTGCAGGCCTCCTAGATAGTCCCTCACAGTCCTGTCCCAAGAATCATGCCACACATATTGTCCGGGGTTGCTTACCACCCTAAACAGAGGGCCTGTTGTGGGTAGGGCTCTGCGATGTCTATTAAAAATAATATCACGATACTGTCATGTGAAACATCATTATATATGATACTATCCCTCGCATTGGAACAACACCTCCATTTTTGTTGGAATACAGTAGAAGCTCTACTATCCAACACCCTCTGGGAATCAGTGCTGCTGGAAATGAGAACATTCCAGATAGTAGAACGCACAACAAAGATATGACGTTGCATGAATTGTCTTCACAAATCAACAACAAAATGCAGGTAGGACAAAGTACATATGGTGTTGGGCTAGTGGAGTATTTATAAGCTCTCGATCAGTTTGGAATGTAATTTAATATTTTCCCGAAGGTTTAATATTTTTAAACCTGGGATTATAACACCTTGCTCCCGGGTTTCCCGGGAAATCCCGTCTAAAAAACCAGGGGCGTTCTAGTAGGCTATTATTAAATGTGCGACCCTACTTATTGGTTGACAGGCTACCAGCATCCATATGCCAGATAAAACTATCTTCCAGCACCTTGGCTTTGACCACTAGCCTACTATTGGCTGAGATTCTTGAATATCAATAACAACAAACTGTTTTTTCTGTACAAAATAATGGCTGCTTTGGAACTTTGGACACTTAAACAAAGGCTATAGGGGTATTAGATAGTCCCCCCAGGATTCCACGATCGTGGAAATTTCTGTGGAATTCTGGGCCAGCCGCAGAATAGTAGACAAGCCGCAGAATCATGCAGAAAATGTAGTACCAATCACCACCGCTAGATGCCACTGTCTGCTGTATGGGTTTGCAGCAGCTCGCTCAGTTGACTGACAAGACGTTGACAGTTTTGACAGGCAGACTGTCATAGGCGACCTTTGCTCTGTTTCATTCGTTTCACCTGAAACGGGCCTCTCACCTGAAAGGGGCCTTGCCTCAATCATAAACTGAAAAAAGTATTTATATAATTAAAAAAATAAAAATCACATGTCTGTTACCAAACAACCACCGCCACGTTTTCATATCGCGCACAGCTGATCGGTGCATGCCATGAAACAAACCGACGTTAGTTTGTACATTCTAGCAGAGACGTCAACAAGCGCTGCGAGTCCATGACTATCCTAAAAATGGAGCAAAAACTACAAGCTTTCAATTTCAATCCAGAAAAATTAGAAGAGTGATGGGTGCTAATAAGTGTTTTGTCACTAAACCGCAACACATCGTTCGGGTCTGCCCTCACGCTGTGTTCTCACATCAAGCAAATTCAGTTGCCCAGTCACCAGAAGTCCATTCGTTCTCTATGAAGCTGAGCAACGGTAGCCAATCAGAGTTCCGCGCTTCATATTTCTCCAACCGATACGAAACCATTTCGTGAATAATTGTTCCGCCCGATTTCACTCAAATTGCAGCAATGGAGGCGCAGCTAATATTAATGGTCCAAGCCTACCACGTCCTGTTCAATGTATTCCAAAAGGAATTCCTTATAATAATAATAATAATAAGCGCCTAAAAATTGACGTTTGGAGGGCAAATGCGAATGATAAGGTCTTTGTTATTTTATTGTGTGAATAAAATGTTCACACAACACTGGATAAATGCTATGTTTAGCTAATGTTAGCATATCAAGTCGGTTGGCTATTGGAAGCCAAAACTGCGAAAAGGTATGATTTACTGTTCACAGGTAAGCTAATGTAACGTCATGCCACTTATTCCAGAGCCTACTGTATTGTCAGAAATGCTGTTTAGTTGTGTGTGTTATGTGTAGGCAGTTAAAGCACTAGGGTTCCAATATCATATTGGATATTGGATGTTTAAACAGTCTGTTGTTTAAAATCAACTCATCAGCCCCATGGTTATTTTATCAGCCATTGAATAGAATAATTGATTGGGATCTGTCATATCTGGCATACTCTGGTTGTAATCCTCATTCGCTTCTCTGTTCTTTATCAAAGCCTCTTTCCTTTCACTTTCCAGGTGGCTCTCTCCTCCAACCCTATAGTTGTTCCCGTCTATAACCATCTGTCGTCCTTTCCCCGTCCATCTCTAGTGCCAGCTTTCTTCTATTTATTCCTGTTTCTCTCACCCATAAGTACGTGTCAATAATACAATACATTTCCAATACTGTGGTTACAGTGGGAGAGTGTCAGAAAAGGTGGAAAATCCTCCGCACAACATATAAAAGGGAGAAGAATAGGGAAAGTCAGCTGCTGGAGCTGCTGGTGGGGCTGCTAAAAAGCCATGGCGCTTTATGAAGGCCTTTCTGGGGCCCTACCTTTTGAATAAGGACACAGGAGGAAACATGGAGGCAGAGGGAGAGGGAGACGCAGAAGGAGAGCGAGACCAAGAGCAAGGCGGGGAAAGGTCACAGGACAGGGAGACACAGGAAATGGATGAGAGTGGAGTTGAGGATGTCCGTGAGGAGAACATGCCGGGCTCAAGCTCCGGTAAATCTAGGAAGAGGGGAGCTGGCAGTACTCTCTCCCCATTTGAGCATCGCCTCCTAGAGGAGCCTGATAAGGAGGCAGGGATTGATGATGAGGACATGGTGTTCCTCAAGAGGATTTACCCTGCTCTGAAGGGTATTTACCCTGCTCCCTGGAGCCAGGAAGGCTAAATTAAAATGAAAGATTCACGAGCTGATGGTTGAAGCTGAATATAGCCAGGCAGATTAAATGTTATATGGGGGTGGGGGGGGGTTCATTGTTTTGTTCATTGTTGTATGGTGCATTTCATTTTACGTACGCTTCCATTTAAACGTCCTGCTTCCTCTGTTAGAGAGATTGATTTGAACTTGCGTGTTGCTGTATTGTGTGTGTGAGAACTGTCTTCTGTCCGCAACTATTCTAGTCTTTGTTATTTTGTTGTCCAAGAAAACTGTGTTTGTTCGTCATCTTCCCGATATTATATGGCTCAGGGGAGGGCGAGGTATGTAGGTAAGATGCCCTCGGGCTTACACCTCGCATCACGCAGTTGGAGTTTGTATATATACACCAGGCTAGTTTCCCAAGCGGGTGCCGCCTCTTGTAATTATGGGCTTAGTTTAGGTGGGACAGATAGCTAGGTAGATAGGAGGATAATTTGTGTATTCGGGTTAGGGGACTTAGGGCTTTAGAATTAGCTGGGGGTATTTTGTTTATTTCTATGCTTTGGTACCCGTTTGTTATGGAGTCCTCCCCTTTGTCTCCCTATGTGTTCTCTCATATTATTATTATTATTATTATTTGTTAATAAACCTTTGTTACCTGTGGTATTTTTACCCTCGTTTGTCCTTGTAGTTATATATTGCACCACAGCATTGTCCTTGCCCAGCGTTGCGTGCAGACACGTCATATTACGTTTCCCCCATTCTACCCCTAGACCAGTCATTAAAAAAGGGGGTACGTAACATGAGAACCGTGCCTTCACACATGCCTCCACATTCCATGGTGTCAAACATACCACACGCCGGTACGATCTCCACTGTGCGGCAAGGATGCCAAAGGTGCACTCCACAGCCATCCTGGCACGAGACATCCGGTAATTGAAGACCCTCTTCGTGTGCGGCAGATTGGATCGCATGGCCGCATGAGGTGTCTCTGCAGAGGGAATGCCTCGTCAGCGACGAACACATGGGCTTGGGCTCCCAGATGCTCAGCTCCAGGCAGCAGGTGGTCCCCAGGCGGGTTGAGTGTGCCAGCTAACAGGGCCTTGCCGAGCAGAGTTAGCCAGGGTGTCCCCATCGCTCTGTCTCCCATAGGCGCCAACATCCACCACTCGGAAGAGGTACCTTGCATCCACCACAGCCAGCAGCACAATGGAGAAGGTCCCCTTGTAGTTGTGGTAGGCAGAGCCAGAGTTAGGTGGAGCCTGTATTACCATGTGTTTCACACAGTTGGGAAAGTTCAAGCGCTGATGAAATCCCTCAGCAATGGCACACCAATCCTCCTCCCTTGGCACAGGCATATAGTCTGCCACCAGACTGCTCCAAACTGCCCTGGCAACACTGGGGACTATGGAGGCCACAGTGGAGACCCCAGTCCGGTAGCTGCTGGCAATGGATCTGTAGGAATCCTGAGTTGCAAGGAATCTGGTGAAATGAGAAATGAAAAAGTCAAACATCAGTGTCGGTTTCTTAAGAACTGGCATATGGGGGTAACAGTATATATTCATACCTATATATAGAATAGAATAACTTTTATTTTCCTGCAAGGGAACTTCAGTTGTAGCCCCAGCAACAACAAAAAAAGACAGACAGTGGGGCAGACCCACAACACACAAACAAACATATCAAACAAAGACATCCAACAGAATCATTACATCAATCAAGTGAATTAAAGTGCAATACAGCCATGATTTTAAAAATTGTCTCGCTGTCCCGAGATGTCCAGTGTCACCAAGCAGTCCAACACACAAACTCCGCCTCCACACGCAGCGCCGCGGTCTCTGTACACCGCCGAAACGGAGCACCGAACCACAAATCCTCCCAGTCGTCTCCTCACTCCTCCCCCGCACCACGTTCTCCTTCCCTGGCTGCCCTCCGAAGATTCTCTGCACTCCCGGATCAGTCCCGAAAACTTAAACTCCGGTGAAGAGCGATGGTAAACTTTGTTGCTGCAGTCTGCAGATCCAACGGACATTCCCGAGCATATGTTGCGAATGCGTCTCCATGGTGACGACCATGAACAAAATAATATCGACTAGACAATTCATCAATATTATCAAACGAGCAGCAGGAGTGCTCTGAAAAATCTCCAGCCCGCTTCCCCGTCCCACTACAGACACACAGCGCATGAAAAAAACAAATACAAAAGCCAGACACAACAAAATACATTCAAATGAACAAACACGAACACGAGAGACAGCTGGACTACATGTCGTCATTACAGCGCCATGTTACGTCACGTATATATATATATATATATATATATATATATATATTTATTATTCTGAGTGTGTGTGTACTCACCGGAGACAACATATATACATACATACATACATATGTGTGTGTGTGTGTGTGTGTGTGTGTGTGTGTATGTGTGTATGTGTGTGTGTGTGTTATTATTATGAGTGCGTGTGTACTCACCGGAGACAAATGGCAAGCCGTTCAGCCGGTGGGATGGCTTGCCAGTAGCTTGTGTCCGCCCTTGCAGTTGTGTAAGTCGCTCTGGATAAGAGCGTCTGCTAAATGCCTGTAATGTAATGGAATGGGTTCCACTGTTGCCAGCAGCCGGTCGAACTGCTCACGATCCCCGTCCAGGCGGCTCTGCACCCAGAGCCTCTGGCGCTTCCTCCGGCGTAAATAAATTAGGGCGACAGCTAACAGTTTTTTTTTCCGGTTCATTTTCCAAAGTGGTAATCATGAAGCTGAAGACTCAATTTATAGTAAAAAAACAAAACAACCCTCCAAAATGTTCAAATAAAGGAGGGAAAGAATCTAATTGGAGGTTTAATATAATTTCATGAACGTAATCTAACTAATATTGCATATCAAACTAAGCTAGGCGAAATAGGGTTAGCAGTGGTAACAACAGTGAATAATTTATATATTATCATTGTATAATTATCAGTGTCATAACATAACCTTAAAGGATATATGTAGCTTGTTCTACCAATATAACATTGAGCCCAAACTACATGTTGAGTTGTATAGCTACATAAATCTATCTATCCATCTATCTAGCTATCTAGATAGATAAAAATCACTAGCTCGTGAGAACACATAATTATCAGTGTCATGACATAACTATAAAGAATAGGATGCATCGCAAATATATCTTTGTTGTATGTAGGCTACTGCCGTTTTTTCTCTTCATTAAAAAATTGTAGCTGCACAAGCTGACTTGGATGACACAACGTGAAGCTCTTGCCCCGCCCCCAGCCTCGTAGACTTGAGCGACCCAGCGACCAGTTGCTCGCTGTGAGAACGAGGCGTAAGCCTTTCCACAATTAAATGCCGCTTATTGACATTTTCCTCGTTCTCCAAAAGTAATAAAAGAGCAACCATTAACGTTATGGAGTTAGCCAGCTAGCTAGTGTTAGCGAATGTTATCTTTTACATTCCAACTGCTAACAACAATGAAGTTACAACACCTCCAGGGTTATCCTAGAGTTAGGACACTTTATTTGGGATTTTGGCAAGTTAGGATGCTTCTGTAATACGCTTTTCCTATCTGGAGTTAGGATAGGAAAATGGACTTGAGAGCTCTTGTTCTGTAACAAGCTCTTGTTTGTACTTTGAAAGTGTATAAAAAACAGATTTTTAAAAAAAATTGTTCACATGTTTCTGATCTTTACTTGACTCATGACACAACCTGGAGGCCGAGATAGTCAGCTCACCCCTTTGAATTCCACATCATTATACAGCTTTCCGCTTGGACAGCCTTTACCAGCTGGTTTATCTACCTCTGACTGTAACCTGGCCAGCTTTCCGCTTGGACAGCCTTTACCAGCTGGTTTATCTACCTCTGACTGTAACCTGGCCAACCCATTTTATTATTTGCTCTGATACCGGCCAGTGTTGAATGGGCTCCCCCTCCACAGCCGGGTTCCAACTGAAATTTCTGCCCACTGGGGAATTTTATTTAATACATTTTTTTAAACCTCGATGGCCACTGTAACGGGTCTTTTCGACAGTGACTTGATAAAAAACAAGATATAAATAAAATTGAATTGAATTGAAAAGACAAACAAATCAAGAGATCTTTGCATGAAGTTTAATATGCTAATGAAAACAGAAATTCAAAGAAAGAACATACATCCCTTTTACCAGAATTAAATTCTACAATAAGATACTATGCATGCTTTTATATGATTCTTCTCTGGGAGAGGCCATCTTGCAAGTTTACAAGCAACTACATTGAATGAATAGTACTTCTTTATGTAACCTACACACGTAATAGATCACAAATAAAAAAGGCCCCAACATAAATTCATCAGAATAAAAAAGAGAAAGGGAATCCTGTATATATTTTAAAGACCAGTCTAGAAAAACCCTTTCAGATTGTGCATTGTTTTTTATCCGCTAATCCATGATCATTTGAAAGCTAATTTCCTGTATTTTATTTGCAGCACGAGTTTTGCTGTTCTGGTAAAACACCCATGAGAAGTGTATGCAAATTAAAGTGGATGTTGCAGTGATACATTTATAAATGCGTTATTGGGTTTGTGCCAGATTCTACATGGATAGTAGTAAACAGGGTGCATGCACCCAAACATAAGTTCATAGCTAGTCAAACTCTGCCACACAGCAAAACATCCAGTGTAAATCGAACACTGCTGGTGTACATTTAACACCCTATGGTGTTTATATGAGACCACAGTCTCATATAAACACCCTAGGGTGTTAAATGTTTTTTCTATGCATGTTGACATCTCACACAGGGGGGCAGAATCGGGGGCCGCTGGCCTTTGGCACAGCTTGGGGTTGGTGTTTCATGGATGAAAGCTGTTCTGAGGGCAGTGAAATTTTCATTGCTCTTGGTTGGTTTTGATTGCATTACAATTCCCAAACACATTAGCTAGCCAGGTGGTAGTAGTATATGTAAGATGAGATCATTAGCAATTTTGCAAAAAATTAGCTTTCCAGCCAGTGCTAGTTTGCTAGGTATTTACCATTAGCTAATAGACCGCTAATGTAAGAGGTATATTAATTTCAGCTAGCCATTTTGATATTAGCTGACCCGTTTAAAAATAAAAAAAATCCCTTTAATTGTAATTGTAATGCTAATAAAATATTCATAAGTCTCAGGAATTCATTGACATAACTAAAATATTTACTAATATTTTATATATTTTTCATATTTAACTTTCAAATGCATGTACTAACCAGAAGTTGCTCATGAACTACGTCTCCTATCCCCTTCATTAAACCGAATGAAGACTTACCCGCAGAAGAGCTTTCATTCCATAAAACACCAATGTGATGCCTGTAACTAAATGAGGTAACTAAATTTGGTTGTTAAATCACATTATGGCCTAATCACAGTCTCAGCTGATCATATAAACAGGAACCACCAGCTGTATATCAGCCATTTTAAACACTACAATCACAGCCAATCAGATGCAGGCAGGTCAATAAAAGGAGGGAAGGGAGGTGGAACCTCTTCTTGTGGAGCCGCTCATCTGCGGTGCATCTGGCCTTTAACATCCTCTGCTCATGTGTGGCCACACCCACTGTAGATACAACACAAGTAAGTGAACATATACCACATATCAAACAGTTCACCTGCTCCTTCTGCTTGCAGAAATGTGGTCTTTTACTTTTTCTCACTTTGATTACAATTCAGTTTATCTTTTGTGTAAATACAGTCAAGTCGGAAAGTCAGAATACCCCTTTCACCTTCTCCACGTTTTATTACATTACAGACATATTCTGCAATAGATTGAGTTCATTTTTTGTCTCAAAATTCTAAACAAAATAGCCTCTCTGCATTTGAACTGATCTCTATGAGAATTGGGGGGTGAGACTAGATTCAGCTGTAAATTACACTGGTATAGTATGAAACACATGACTGGCGAAATGGCTATACGTCATCAAGGGTCTAAGGTATCAAACGAGCCCCAAAACATGACTATGTGGCCAGATATGGAGTAGAGGTGGATGGATCCCTTTTCTCCTGACTTTTTTCCCCATGGAGTTCTATAGGAAAATGAGTCAGGAGAAATAACCCTTGCAGTGATCCATCCACATCTACTCCATATCTGGCAACAGAGTGATGGTTTGGGGCTCGTTCGATATCTCAGACCCTTGATGACTTACAGCCATTTAGCCATCCATGTGTTCCATACTGTACCAGTGTAATTTACAGCTGAATCTAGTCTCACCCCCCAATTCCCATAGAGATCCATTCAAATGCAGAGAGCTTATAGTATCGCTT
>JAKUDI010000131.1:0-25000 GCA_022702515.1 Ilyophis sp. 1 JC-2022
GAGAATTTGCAACTTGAGGTCAAAGCTGTTTTATATAAACTTACCGCAACTCAGTTAGTGGAAATCTGTGATTCTCTCTACATCTCCGGGACAAACTGAGAATATGTATCAAGGAAAACTCGTAATGCTCTTATCTCACATATCAGTAAACATATTGAAAGTGTGGCAGTAACTGAACTGGAGGATGAAGGCATGGCAATGCTTCTGAGTTTAAAGGACATGGTAGATATGGCACAAGAGGTTAATGAGAGAGGTGATACAGGAACAAGTGATGAAGAGGAGGAATGGGAAATGTTAAAAAGGAACTAGAACAACTGAAACTTACTGTGCAGCAAAAAGAGACTGAAATGCATGTGTTAATGAACAGGAAGGTTAAATCCCCAACTAACAGTGGCACTGCTCAGAGTCCCTATCCAAGCAAGCAGCTCAACATGGCGAAAAGACTATAAGATTTATGGCCAAATCAGTGAACCTGGACAAAAGGACAGGCTAACATTCTCTAGCTTAGCTCGACAAATTGAGAATGGTCTCAGTAAGGGCTACCCAGAGTTAGAAATAACTGATGCAGTCATTAGAGCCATTGTACCAGACGTGCAACTGTGGAGCTATCTTCAAGGGAAAGTGGATCTCTCCTTACCCACTCTGCAGAGAATACTGAGGTCACACTATCAGGAGAGAAATGCAACAGTATTATACCAACAACTGACCACTGAAGTTCAGAGTAATAAAGAGACCCCACAGAACTATTTACTGAGAGTTATGGACTTGAGGCAGAAAATCTTTTGCGTCTCAGGAGGCGGAATCTAGCCTTAAATATGACCCCACACTTGTGCAGAGCCTCTTCATGCACACAATCCTCACAGGCCTTTTGATAATGTCAAAAGTGATCTACAGCCTTACCTCGTGCAAACAACTACCTCAGATGAGTTGCTCTTAGAAAAGCTTAATGTTGCTTGTGCTAATGAGAAAGAGAGGCAGGATTTAAAAAAACAGGCTGCACCACAAAGAGCTGCTAATGTTCATGTTGTCCAATCTAGTGGGTGTAGTGGTGATAGAAAATGCTTAATGCAGCAAGGTACAGCAACCGTCCCTCCTGATGTGTTGTCAGAGTTAAAAAAAAATTAATCCAACATGGTAGAACTGAAAGATGAGGGCACAAATGTTACTGATTAGAGAATAATTTCAGAAGTCAGCGCTTGCAGCCGCACCCAGAGATCCAAATAGTAGCTTAGCTCACCCCCCAGCTTATATACAGCCACTTTAAAGAGAGAGACAGCCACCTTCCATCAGCCTGTTGAACCAGTACATGAATACTGGACAACCCCTAGTACAAGTGGTATGAGAGCAACAGGTCAGTTTCAGCAGAGGTTCGCACCACAACGGTACCCAGTACCTCGTACTCAACCTAGGTGCTTCATGTGTCAGCAAAGTGGGGAGACATACTGTCAGCACTGCTATAAATGTGGGGGCAGCAAGCATTTTGGAGCCGGTTGTAGGGCATATAGGGAGCCTTTAAACGAAGAGCGGTTAGGCCCACGGGACAGAGAGTGACCGGCAATGTGGAAAGGTCCCAAACCTGTGTAAATTGTGGGGAGAAAGAGGGAAACCAAAAATGTAAACATTGCTCTATTTGTAAAACCACGCTGTATTGTTCAAGAGAATGTCAGGTTAACCATTGGCCAGAGCACAAAGAAAATTGTAAATTACGCCCATGCTGTGAATGTATGAGCCAACAAATCCACCCATGGAACAACATGAAGGGAAAGAAAAAAATCACTGTCACTAAGGAACTATGACTGAGTTAGTTGGAAAGAAGTGCGTTATAAATTGTTACTTACAAGGAGTGAGAACTGAAGCACTGTGGGATACTGGCTCGCAGATATGTGCTATAGATGAAGAATGGAAAATTGAACACTTACCTGGTTTGAAGCTGAGAGACATAGCTGAGATAGTTGATCCACTCGATCCCCTACAGATTAAAGCAGCTAATGAGATCGAAATGCCCTATGTGGGGTGGGTAGTAGACACCTTTAGATTAGCAGTCAATGCTGAGGAACTGTATCTTCCAGTGCTGGTAATGAAAGGTAACCAACAGCCACGTCCCATAGTAGGCTTTAATGTGATAAAACGTGTGGTTATTGACAGTCAGAGGAATCAGACCAGAGACACAGACGAGGAAAAATTGCTAAAAACAGTGAAAGTAGCTTTCCCTACTCTAAGGAAAGAGAAAGCCAAGGCATTTATAAAAGCAGTGAGTGTTGAGCGGATATGTGAGTACCTTGTGAGAACTACCTGGCAAAGGGTGAATGTGCCAAAACACAGTTCAATCCAAGTAGAATGCCGAGTGTTGATAAAGAGAGGCGTGACTCCAAACATTGTTCTCAGTGTTCAAAACCCAACTGACCACGATATTATACTATCCGGGCGGATAGTCCTTGGTACAGCACAGCCGGTTGCGCCAATGTATCCAGCTAGCATGCTCAAACAAGCTCACTCACCTGTCCAGGTGAAGGGCATCCAAGCTGAAAAAAAACAATGAGCCGTGGGATCCCCCTGTTGATCTCAGTCATCTTGAAGGGAGTCACAGGCGAGCAGTCTGCCAAATGTTAAGAGATGAGTCAAATTCATTCTCCAGATCAAACAGTGACATAGGCTGTATTGAGAGACTGCAACTTAGTATTTCATTGAAAGACCAGGAACCGGTAGCGCGATCATATATATCCGTCCCAAAGCTATTATATGAAGAAATGAAGAACTATTTACTGGATTTGATTGCCCAGGGCTGGATAGAGAAATGTGTCAGGAAGAAGGATTCTTCATTATGCCTCTGCATAGACTATAGGGATTTTAACCGAAAGACCCATCCTGATAGACAGCCAATCCCTAGAATCCAGGATGTCATGGATAGCCTTGGGGGAAACACCATGTTCTCACTTTTGGACCAGGGCAAGGGGGTACCATCAAGGGTGGATGGCTAAAGAAAGCAGACATTTGACAGCATTTGTAACACCTTGGGGGTTGTATGAGTGGGTCAGAATCCCATTTGGGCTTATGAATGCACCGGCAGCGTTCCAGCGCTGCATGGAGGAGTGTCTTGAGGGGCTGCGAGACGAGATATGTGTCCCCTACTTGGATGACACTATTGTCTTTAGCAAGACCTTTGAAGACCACCTAAGTGATGTCAGAAAAGTATTACAAAGACTGAAACAATTTGAGATTAAATTGAAACCGAGCAAATGTGAGCTATTCAAGACTGAAGTCCGTTACCTTGGGAAGATTGTATCCGCAGAAGGAAGCAGGATGGACCCAGCTGACACAGCTGCTGTAAGGGCTCTGAAAGACAAATGGCCACACACTGTTGGTGAGTTGAGGGGAATGCTGGGACTCTTGAGTTACTATAGGCAATATATAAAAGATTTTTCGGGCATTGCTGGTCCGCTTTATGATCTCACTAAGAAGCCTGTGGGAAAGGAAAACATAAATATGTGTGGGAAGAAGTGGCAAAGGAAAGGAAATATCAAGGTAGTGCCCTCTCACACGCTAATTGAGTGGATGGATAGGCACCAACAAATTTTAGAGCAACTGATAGAGTGCCTTGTCTAACCCCCAGTCCTTGGGTTTCCAGACTTTTCACATCCATTCGTTGTACATACAGACGCATCCAACAAGGGGTTAGGAGCTGTACTATATCAGATACAAAATGGGAAGCTTTGTGTAATCGCATACGGGTCACGTACATTGTCAGCTTCAGAAAAAAACTATAATTTTCATTCTCGCACTCAAATGGGCGATCACTGAAAATGTTTGTCATTACCTGTATTATGCACCATTCTTCACAGTTAAATGCCACAGGGAGTAGATGGGTTGCAGAATTAGCTGATTTCCATTTTAGGATTAAATATCGCCCCGGTAAAAATAATATTGATGCTGATAGCTTGTCAAGAATGCCCTTGGATATTGAGACACTGATAAAAGAGCGCACAGAAGAAATGTCCAATGACGCAGTGGGAACAACTAGTCAGGCAGTAGAGGCCCAAGCAGAGTCAAACGCCCTGTGGTCCATGGCCATCTCTGTCAAGGAAGTCGACATTGCAGGCAATGCCTCTATAGTCCCATTAACACCAGCAACACTACTGCAGGACCAAATAGACAACCCTAGAATTGAACCAGTGATACAAAGTAAGTGGTCTGGAGTGAGACCTCAGCGACAGGAGCTTCGACAGCTCAGTACACAGAGTCGATGTCTTTTGAGAGAGTGGGATAAGTTGGAGATCTGTGAGAAAGGGATCCTGTACAGGAAGACAGCACACAGACAACTAGTGATGCCTGGAAAACACAGAATGAAGACGCTCAAGGAGCTACATGATGGAATGGGACACCAAGGCATTGACAGAACAACGTTATTAGTCCGAGGTCGCTTTTTATGGCCATACATGCAACGGGACAAAGAGCGTTATGTCATGAGTTGTATCTGTTTGAAACAGAAGAAACCCAGTCAGTAGACAAGAGCTCCACTTAACAGCATAGTTACCACTCAACCGTTTGAGCTGGTTTCAGTTGACTTCCTCCATATCGACAAATGTAAGGGTGGTTACGAATATATACTCGTGATTATTGATAATTTTACTGGTTTTGCTCAGGCATATGCAACGACCACTAAGTCAGGGAAAACCGTCGCTGACCGAATTTTGGGTTTCCCTCATGCATACATCATGACCAAGGTGCTGAGTTCGAAAATCAGCTCTTCTCACAACTAAGCAAATACTGTGGCGTTGCTGTGAGAACCACTCCCTACCACCCCTAAGGAAATGGAAAAGTGGAGCGCTTCAATCGAACATTGCTCCAAATGCTCAAGACACTCACTGACAGAACAAAAGTGAATTGGAAAGAATCCCTGAATAAACTGATCTATGCATTTAATTGCACCTGTTCGGAAATGACAGGATTCTCCCCGTTCTATCTCTTGTATGGGCGCTCCCCAAGACTACCAATTGACATGTTGTTCAACTTACCTTCAGAGCCAGGCAGTAGCAGTCACCAAGAATACATGCAGAAGTGGAAGCAGGGGATGCAAGAAGCTTATGCAATAACAAAAGATAATGCCCACAAGGCTGCTTCACGGAATAAGAAGAACTATGAAAGGAAGGTGAGGAGCTCAATGTTACATCCATGCGATCGTGTCTTAGTGCGCAATATGACTCCTCGTGGGGGTACTGGAAAACTGAGGAATCACTGGGAGGACATTGTCCACACAGTAGTCCGACAGGTTGGTAAAGATATATTCCCATTTATGAGCTAAGACCTGGAAAAGAGAAAGGAAAGTCAAGAATACTGCACCGTAACCTGCTCCTACCTTGTGATCAACTGCCACTGGAGGTAGAGGTGCGACCATGTGCACAAGCTAAGAGGAGAATGACAAAGACAGACAAAAACAAGGAACAAGCAGATGAAGAGGATGAGGAGGACGAGGATGAGTATTACTTCATGGGCACCCCTTGTCAGCACCTCACTCAGCAGCCAGAAACCCCAGATGAGGATTCTGATTCTGACCTTGTAGAAACAGAGGCAAGAGATAATTATCCTCAACCAGATCTGGCACGGGACAGAGAGAGTGAAAACCTACCTGTTAATGAGGGCACCGAAGGGTGTGCTGTTCGAACCCAGACTTCAGCGGCCACAAAGAGCACGTAGGCCCCCGAAGATCTTCAGATATGACCAAATTGAAAACCCAAGCTGCTACAGGGTTGCTACATTCCCTTTGTGTGAAAGTCTCCAAGCACCGTGGACACACCAGATGCAGCCTTGCTATTATCCTCCACTGGTTGCATATAGCATATAGCCTACAGTGGACTGTTTCATCCAACAGAAATGGACTGTTTCACACACACATCACACACTCAAGGACTTACCCCAAAGCCGAGTGTTAGTGACACATAGTGGACTGTGTCAGCTAACAGGAATGGGCTGTTAAACATACACACACATCACACGCTCACAGACAAACCACAGTTGAGTTGCTGATTTGCAACCACAGGAATTAACTTTAGACAAACTACAGTGCTGCTGATCTACAATCACATGTTTCTACTCAGCCAAAAACAAAAATGTATCAAAAGAGTTCCAGCCTGTAACTTTGCATTGAGTGGTTTTTACCTCGTTATGTTTTTGTGCTCAAGGTTAGAGGTTATGATGTTGAGGACAACATCTAATTTTGAGGGGGAGTATGTAACAGATAGAGAAGTAAACAAACAACAGAACTTGAAATGAACAACAGGAATTGATAGTAGTAAGATTAATATTCAATATTCAAATGATTAATCTATGCTTAGTGTTAAGTAACAAGGTATTACACAAATAAGGATGTATTTGATGCTTATTGCATTCATTCTAACACCATCTCTAGTGATATTGGTTGGGTAGTACCATCAGGCCAGTAGGGGGCGTTTGAGCTCATATAGGGGAAGTGCGCAGCTCTCTTCATTCAATGCAAACACAATGTGAAGAGAGCCTGTGTCTGCGAGTCTCTTTACTTATATATCCCCTTTTCAGGGCTTTTACACATGCTCCGAAGCTTCGGTATCAAGCGTAACATCACTAATATTTTCATTCACTGGCTTCCCACCTGCTAAAAAAGGTGTTTCAAGTATACTGCAATTTGAAAAATGTTCGCATACTCAACTACTTTCTCGTCCTAACTACTCACCAAGGCTACTCAACAGTGTGGAAGAGTGCTGATTCGGACACGGCCGGCCTCTGCAGAAATATAGCATGCACATGACCGGAAATGAAGTAAAATGGATGCGACTAATGTGGCGAATACAATTCTGGTGTTGTGTATGGAAGCGAGGTGGTGATCTGAGGAAATAAGAATGGCAGCACACGCTGTGTTTAACACAGCAAGTAGATTGAAATTGATCGCGGCAAATACTTATACTGGACATTATATAAACGGTATTATTTACAAAATCCAGGCATGCGGATATGCCAAGAAAGCCAGTAAGTTAAATGAGCACCTCTTATAAATAAGCACCTCTTATATTTACTCTATCACATAACTTGGCTAATATAAACTGAGCATGACCTCTACGTGCTTTATGGTTACCTTGCGCCTAGAAAAGCAACAGTGTTTTCAGCTAATTCTAATTAATTTAATTCGGTCTCGTTTCTTCAAGCTAACGTTAGCCAACTAGCAAGCCTCGAGTAATACAGAGATTTTATAGTACTCTATGGGCTTTGAGTAATAGCAACCTACAATGCGCTTTTCTCAAGCTAGCTATGTAATATTAATGTACCAGCAATAGCTAGCAGCTATAACGTTAGCTAACGTTATCTTTAACGACTGCTGTGTTTAATTGACATCGTAAAACAATGTTAAATAAACGCTGTAGAATTAACTACAATGTCAGATTAGCCGACTTTGTAGAGAAAACGTGTCTCACCTATTCACTAGAAGCAATTACAGAAATGTGAACGTTTGAACTAACATTATCTTTTGTAGAACACGGCGGGGTATTTTTCTGCCAGACATGTTTCATGAAGGTCAATATTTTAATCAGTTGTTGTGGAGTAAACGCTATACCAGTTAGCCTATTCTCAAAACAGCAGAACTCCCACCATACTTATTCTGTAGCCTCTATCGAACACTAAGATGATTCGATTTTTTGCTTATGCCTACAATCAGTCTATGAAATCAGTTCTGTATCCATCTTTCTCCAGCAAGATGAAAGCTATGATGCTTATTCTTCAGTTGTAGCTTCATTGTACTGTGAAAAGAAAAGACTGCACATGTGAGAGGATGTTATGGCAGTACTTAATCACCAGGGAAATATGCATATCTCAATTTACTTAATTCCTCTGGCAGATGCACCACCCCGTTCAAGCACACATATATAGGCAGATGAGTCCTTTATACTTCCACTGTTTATTTATAATGTTTTATAAATAAAGATTTAGGTCATAAGCCATTCACTTTTCATCTGTTAAATTCTTAATGTTCTTCATAATGTGACTGTCGTAATTCTACATTCTTCTAAATGTATCTGTAGTAACTGGCCTGGATTTACCTGGTTTAATTAGCATCTACCGTAGCATTTATGCAAATACATAAGCAAATAAAGTAACATAGACCTACTAAAAAGAATACTGCAATAATGGTTGGTACTCCTGAGTGATATGAATCCAAAACCTTTAGTGAGAACAGCAGCTATGTGGGAGGTTACTGTCTTGATGTCTACAGAGAGAAAGCCTGTGTTCCTGCCAGAACTTCCTGTGTGAAGTCAAGTGAAACCTGTACTGTCAGCTTGGTTTCGTAGTTTAGTTATATGCACAATGTCTGCCTTACTCACAGTAGTGTGCCCCTGTTTTCTCTTTTTCTTACTCTGTCTGGGCTGACAATTTGATCAGTCGACCTGGTTACAATTAAAATCCAGAGATGAGGTTGCTCTTTCCTTTTGAATTTACCCCAAGCTGCCCTAATCCCACCTGGAAAAAAACGCCACAAAACTACAAAAAAACAAAACAAGTGCAAGTTTTTATCAATGGCAAGATAAACTGGGTAGTATTGAACATGCACACTGTTTTTGTGAGATGAATATTAACTAACCACGAAAAAGGAAAAACAAGGCTGAGATGCAAAAATGTGTTACTTTAATCATAGGTGCAACAGAGTGTGACTGTAATAGCCTACTGTTAACTGAACCAGTCCTTAGAAAGCACTGATGAACTTGACCAAAATGTTTGCTGCCATTTAGTTTTTATTTGTATGTACTTGTGCACCTTTACTATGTTGCACCTGTGATTTAATAAACACATGGTATCTCAGAATAGTATTTTTTTTTGGAGGGCTTCTAGCTCTTCACAAACAGTGTGGGTTCAACACTATCCTGTTTATCTTGACATATCTTTTTTGAAATGTGGCGACTCTCTCAATTGAGGCACAGGTTTAACCCCCTGTGGAGCATTTTTTGAATGGCAGTGTCAACCCACAATAAGTTAATGATAACATAAATGTTATATAATAGTGGATATGGATGCGTATCTCAACATTGCATGCATGTACACAGTAATAAGATGATTGATAGGAACCCGTTTAAGAACAGTTGTCTACGCATGTAGTATGTTGTGGGATGCATCTCACCATTGACTTTATTTGCCAGCTGTGAAAGGAAAAGGGAAAGGGATGACGAAAGAGGCTCTGAAGGGCCCAGAAGTGTGTAAGGATCCTGTAAAGCTAACGACTCATGCTGTGGGGGTCAACATTTTCAAGCAAGGCCAGGACCCACCTCTGCAACCCCATGAGGAATACCCCGAGTGGTTAGTGTCTAAACTGCCTGGTGGAGGAATTGATTATTTACCATTTGATGCATGTATTGGTAAAAAGTTTCTGGTGTGATCTTTTTTTGATACTTGTACTGAGTAGTGATAACCAACTCTCTCCTCCCTTCTAGGCTGTTCCAGTTGAATCTGGGGCCACCAAAGAAATTGCCTGAGCTGGACCCAGAGAGCCGCCAATACTGGAAGGTTCTGCGAAAGGAACACATATGGCGCCTCAACAGATTAAACAAGGGCAAAAGGTTTTAGAGGACTGGGCCTTGCCAACTGCTTCTGCTCTTAGCTGTACATACATGCTCAGTCTGGACATTAAGGCATGGTGTTTGGGTGGTTGCTGCTGTCAAGTTTTATACATCACATCGGATTACAAAACCTGGCTTTGCTCACCAGCTATGACTTGGTTAGTTCTGATGTTTTTACTTTTCATTGAGAAAAAAAAAAAGCAAATTAAGTTTGTCCATCCTTAAGCCAGACTTATCCTGCCAGACATATTTGCTGTGTGGACTAGCTGTGGAGCAGTATGAAACATGATCGTCTCGTTGTGGCCTGAAGGGTTCCCGATGATGGGGTAAAGCTCGCCATGGTTTTCAGAGTTTGTGAATGTCATTGTATTTTTTTTTCCTGTCGAACAAGACAGTTGCGCCTCAGTTTTGGTTACTTTTACAAACTATTTTCATATAATGCTGGTGATGTAAATGCTGTTTAAAATGGCCGTTTTGAGTATAAATAATTCAGAGTGAAATAAATATCATAAAAAGTGCAAGTTCAGAAATAGGTTGTGACCACACGCTTTGGACCTATCCAAGAACACACTATAATTCTTGTATCAATGTGTATTGGCATTCTCCCCAATAAGGTTTATTGTAACAAAGCAAAATAAAGAAAACTGAAAACATTGAACTTGCAAAGCACGCAGGATTTAGACGTGAAATTATTTCTGATGAAAATATTGAATATAGGCCTAGACATTAAAGCTACTACACAGCCATTTGCTTCTCTTTTACATGAGCGAGTGTAGAACAACGGCACAACAATTGCAGCTATTGTGAAAACCATCGAGGGTTCTCTTGGATAGCTCATACAGTTGAGTTTACTTGATGGTGCGACGGCTGCGGACTTACTATATGCTCATGCAAGGTGAAAGTAGCCTGGTTACGCGCTCGTGCAACGATGAGAAATAGGAACCAATAAGAAAGCGGAACTAGAATATGTAATTTTTTTCCCTCTGTAAATATTATCTGACTTTCAGTCGTTCTGTCGGATGAATTTACTTCCGAGATTGCTTTTTGGATGTGTTGTAGACACTGATTCTCCATGCCCTCCCTCTCTCTGTAGTGAAACACTTAATCTTTCATTTTGCGTGTGTATTCTCATTCTATAACTAGATAAAGCTTACAAACTTAAAAAAGCTTAAAAAAACAGGACTAGATATCGTTACGTTGGGCTTTTGAAATTGCTAGCTGGCTGGCTAACAGGTCCCGGAAGAAGCAAGCGGAGGTAACCATAAACAGGTAAAGTAACATAAAACTAAAAGGAGACAACCGGGAAACTAGTTTCTATACAAGTAACGTTATAAGTAAAGTTACAAGTAAGCTACTTTTGAAGTAACGTTACTAGCTCCATGTTTCGCTTGGCCGAAACAAAATTTCCCCGTGTAAGTTTGATGTCTCAATCAAAGTCAGTTTGAACTATGGCAGTTTTTTTTCCAGTTGTATGGAGGTTTTCTATTTCTATTGCCTTTGGCTTGCTCTTGTGGGGGTTTAGGCTGGGTTTTTCTGTGAAGCGTATTGTGACAACTGCCAAAATGCGCCATATAAATAAATATTGATTTGATTTGTAGCCTCTAGCTAATGTAGCAGTAGAAGAAGCAGTAGCAGGGATGTGTTGAGTTCCATTTCGATATAGCTTCAAGAGATCGTTTACAGCGTTTGGTTTAATAGTTTGTTACATTGTTTAGGAACCTATATCGTGGTGTTTTCTGTCTGTATGCTATGGGGGGGGGAAATGCACATCAAAGCTTCTTCTGTAACTAACACATCTAACATTCAGTAGGCTACAAATGAACATTACTGTAACTTGTAACTTGACTGTTGTTCACAATTTTTTTTTAAATTTACATCACTGTAGCTTAATATGTGACGTTTCTTTTAATTTAACAAGCATGAATAAATATTTAAATCAAATAATAGTCCTGCCAGAAACTTGAATCACGCTGGCTTTGTTTTACATGCGTGTGCCAGTCACGGCCCGGTTTATGTGAGTGCGGGCTTATTACACAAAGCATTCTGTGTCTCTGAGCACGAGCTGCACTGGTCATACTCCTGCACCGGTCATACTCCTGCTGAGCACCTCCCATTTGTAGCAGCATCCAATTTGTTGGCTATTGGCAATCAAACACTCCAGCAATCACATTATCTCATAGGCTACGATGAGAGGTGTGCTCACTGCCATTTTGTGGATTAAATTAAATTTTAAAAAAGGTGCTTCGTGCATGTCTACATTAGTGCTGGTCAACACTTGTCCAGTTTGGACCCACAAGATGTAGCCTTTCTTTTAAGTTAGCTTAACTGGACTGTGAAATTAATATGACCTCGATTTAACTTGAGACATAAGACGGTTGAAACTTTTTAGTATTAGGCCTATAATTAGTTTTAAAGATTAGTATTGAACCGAATTCAGATAAATTGGGCAATGCTATTTTTTACATTGGCTTTTGCTGGACAATTATTTAAGGTTGATATAGCCTGTAATTCAGATTAATCAGATGTACAACTGTCCTGTAATTCTAATTGGTAATCATCAAACAATTAGACATTGAAGATAACAAGATCACATTAACAATTAAGACATTTGGGCAATTCCATGCAAAAATGATCTTGCTGGTCTAGATTAGAACATCTTGGTGTTGTTGTCAAATGGAAGCGGTGTACATTCTCAGAACATGAAGTCTGGTGTACCATTTATAAGCCCTTTCATACTAGAAAATTTGGATTCAGTAGGGATTTTTACTCCAAATATGAAAGTATATCTGGAGAAATGTTCCAATAAATAAACTTAGTAATGGTTGAACATACTGTACATCATCTTTCTCTAGAGTGTAGACCCAGAAGAATTCAGATGAACACTGACATTTTGTTTTTTAGAAATTATTCAGCCTAAAAAAAAAACCTTTTGATAGAATACTTTTTTGATGTAATTCAGTTGAGATAAGATTTATATATTTTTTGTATTTATTTTAGTTGGACTGAGGGTGATGAATATTCCTATACTACTGAAGTTAACAATATGGTGGTCATTTGATTTTTGTTTTGTTGAGTGAAACAAAACAAATGGCAAGTAATGAAAAACACAGTGGTCTCTTCGTGGTCTTGGTTTGAAGTTTCATGATGTCCTTACAGTATTGGGTACTTAATACAGTTATATTTCTGAAAGCTATGTGTATTGCTGGGGTTAACCTGGAAAAGTTCTGCTTTTTTCCATATAGGTAGAGTGAAGTGTGCCTTTGGCAGCTGCTGGTGAGAAATGGGTGACTGGAATATGGGACTGGGAATTCTGAGAGAGGGCGTACTTAGCAAACTGGCAGATTTGCTGGACAACCCAAAGTGTGGCTGGAGACAACTGGCAGATGCTGTCAATACACAACCCCAATTTCGATGCAGGTAAGAGACTCAACTCAAATACAGCTATAACATCATCTCACAATAATAAAGAGAGGTACCTTTATGTGTGCTATATATTAAAGATGTTTTATGGCTCTAAATGGTGGATATTGGAGAGGTGCTAAAGAAAGGTGCGAGGGAAATATTTGTTTAGACTAACATTTTAGAGAAAAATAAATAACTAAAGTGGAGAGAAAGTAGAGAGTAACACCTATAATCTGTAATGCAACACCTGTGTGTTCATGTGTGCAAGATGATGCTTGTGGTTTAAGGCCAAATTTTATTTATACACTACTGTTCAAAGGTTTGGAATCACTGAGACATTTTTATGTTTTTGAAAGAAATAGCTACTTTTATTCACCAAGGTATTATTAAATTGATCAAAAAATACAGTCAAGACATTGATAATGTTACAAACTCTATTTCTATTTAATTCTATTTCTACTTTAGCAACTCAAATGAAAGACATTTTATAGCGTCATTAAACGGGCACAATTGTTTTCAGCTGCACTTAATATAATGGGAATGGTTTCTCTCGTACCAAATTGGCAATTATGATTACTTAAGGATGAGGTAACACAGTGTGTTGTTAGTACACTGGAGTAATGGTTGCTGAAAATGGGGCTTTGCAATCATATATAAAGATTTAATTAAAAAACAGTTATTTCAAATCGTAATAGTAAATTGTAACACCATTAATGTCGTGACTGTACTTTTTGATCAATTTAATGCTACCTTGGTGAATAAAAGTATCGATTTCTTTCAAAAACATAAACATTTCTTAGTGATTATGAGGTACAGTGAGGTAATCCTGCCCTGTGTAAAGTTTATACTCTTGACTCTATGGTGCATCTGTGTTGCAGTGAGAAAGAGCTGATTGGCTGCTCTATCCAGGTGCTGAGTGCCAAGGGCAGCCCCAGCCGCTTACTGCTGGCCAAGCTGGCCGACCGCGCCTGTTCCCTGGGTTTTCTGCTGAAATGCCTGAAGAAGATAGAGCACCAGGAGGCTGTGCAGTACCTCAACACTATAGGTTAATGTCAGAACCTAACTGCAAACAGGGCAAAGAGATGGGAAAAATTAACCTAGTATATTGCCAGAATGCTTTAAATTTCTTTAGTAGTTCTCGATACTAAATAAAAATACAGAGAAGACGGAGCCTGTCTCTGCCATGACTGGCTTTGAGGTCCTGAGAAACTGCAGGTTTCCATCTTCTTTCTCTCTTGTGTAGAGGATCATGCATATGGTCCATGGTGGTATACTTTGCTGGTTTGCAGTTATAGACGAGGGGGTGTTTGGGGTCCATACTTTTATTTCAAACAGTTATTATCTTGTCTGGAATTGAAACCTCCCAGAAGGGCCGGTGGTTAAATGAATTACTGCTGGAATATTGCCAGATGCTTTTGTTTTTTGTGTGTTTTGTGAAGTGATGGAGCAAATCAGGATTACAGTGCAGCCACAATCCCAGCGAGTACCAGAAGGGGGCAGAGTGGTGCTCAGCTGTCAGGCCAGTGGCTCCCCAGGACTGGGGTATCAGTGGTTCAAGGGAAAAGAAGAGGTCAAGTGGCAAATTATATTTTCATATTTTTGTCAAGATTAGGCTAGTTTTTGCTTGTTGTATTTTGTACATGGCACAGATGGAAATTTGGAAGTGGAAATGAATGCAATTCTAATGAAATCAGTATATATGTGTTCTAAGTGAGTTACAATCATCTTAATGTATACACTGGCATGGTTATTTGTTGTAGAATAAACATGTCTCTGATTTTGTATCTAGTGAGACAACTTGTGAGGATGAAATAAATGTCAGAACATTTCATCTGCATTCAGCACCTCAGGGCTTGTAGTTGATTTTTTAAAATCATTTTAAGAGTGGACACAAATGCATCTAGACACAAAATCTATTGAACAACTTACACTTGGCTTGAAGCAAGCCATAATGTAAACATTTGAATGTTCAGCAAAAGAAGCTTAGCTAACTATCTAATGTGATTAATCATGGTACAGTCGGTGAGTTGTATCGAATGTTGTTGTTTCGCAGGTGCCGAATGGCAGTGCCCGAGATCTGGTCCTGAGCCATTTCTGTCTGAGTCAGCAGGGATACTACATCTGTCGCGTCAACCATGGGGAGAGCTTTGTCTTCTCTCAGTGGGCCCAGGTCAACGTGAACATGTGTGGCAACTCCAGCTCAGGTACAGCCCTGAACAGCACTGACATCTCCTCTCTTTTCCTATTGATTCCTGTCTCTTGGCCTTCACCCATATCTCACTGAAGAGGATCCCCTGCGGCTGTTTTTCAGTTAACAGTAGCGGCTTCTTCCCCTCCTCAGCAAGTGGACTGTGCATTACTCAGCAGCCCCGGAACGCGACCAACGCTGAGGGGGACTGCCTTTGTCTTGAGTGCAGGGCTGAGGGAAACCCCCCTCCACAGTACCAGTGGTACCACAACAAGCAGCCTCTGCTGCCAGCTAACAAGTCCAGTATCAAGGTCAGAGCTTTGTGGCAGCATATACATATATAAAACTGTCAGGGTTGGACTGTTAGTAGAATAAGTGGAGAGGAAATGAGAGAAATAAACCTAATAAACGGAAACCTCACTGAAATATTATGAATAACAAAAGTTATTTGTTAATAGTTTTTTTACTCTATATAGCTAGTTAAATATAATTATGAGGACTAACATGCATGGGATCTAGTTCTAGAGCCTTCATTTGACTGGTGATTCATGAAGACCTGCTATAATAGTGTCATTAATGTTTCTTTCAGCAGGAAATGTATAGAGAATATGACTGTTTCTGAACAGTAAATAAAAATCCAGAACACATGAAATCCAGAAACCTGTTTGTTCTCTGGGTCATGTTACATCAGTTTGACAGTTGGTTTAAAGCACTTTGGGTTGTGTAGTTACCTGGCCATGATATGAGTCCAAATGGTGACGAAGTATGTTCGTTAGTTGCTCTGTGTGATAATCCAGAATAGGGTATTTGTCGCTCTACATTCACTTCTATAGGGCAGCTAAAACGGTCTCAAAATGACACTTCTAGCACGTGTACGAATGTGAATGGAGTGCATTCTGTCAATACAAACAATAACCAGTCCTCGGCCCGTACGTATCTTTTTCTGTGTAATTAAAATTATTTATAAAAGTACTATTTTCTTCAATGTTGTTAGCAAGCTACCAGAAAAGACTAGCAAAATGTCAGCAGGTCAGTTTGTTTACCATAGATATATACTACCAAGAACGCTTGCTTCCATGGACATTTGGACCAATGAGTGGTTTTTGACGCATTGGCGCATTAACGCTGTTTCTGGCACAAGAATTACCTACCGGATCTACGTTCCAAATAAAATATGAGAAAAGCCAGGAAAGGGCCATTTAATAAAAAAATATATAAAATGTGTACGAGGACTGGTTATTGTTTATATTGACAGAATCCGCTTCGTTCGCGTTCGTGTATGTGCTAGAAGTGTCATTTTGAGACCATTTTAGCTGCCTTATAGAAGTGAATGGAGAGTGACAAACACCCTATTCTAGATTATCACCCCAGGGGAGCATGGAGCAACTAACGAACATATTTCACCACCATTTGGACTCATATCATGGCCAGGTAACTACAGAACCCAAAAGTTCAGTTGTGCTTTAAATATAGTCCAATCATTTTTTGAAGGTTTCTTATTTAAATTCCTCATAGGTGATGTAGGCAACTTGAAATTATAGGCACATTTGGAATGGGAACCCTTTGATCATATAGTGAATACATGGATAGGTTTCTTAGTGTATATCTAGGTTTTTTTTTTTATGTGATTGAGTTGTGGGAGTTTAATTCAGTGGTGTTTATATGCTTTGTAAGTTTGTAAGTATCAGACTCATATGGGTTTGGGCCTGATTTGTCTGTGTTTTTCCCCAGATACCCTGTGTGACCACTGCTGACCGTGGGAAGTATAGCTGCAGAGTGTATAATCTCTACCATGAGGTGTGGAGTGACCAGGTCCATGTGGAAATTGGTAAGGATGTTGCAGTGGGGATCCATTTAGCCACAAACAGATTACATTTTAATATGATGCAAATTAATTTGGTCAGTTGGGCGCCCGCAGGCCCGCATGGATTCTGACACCTGTAACATAATAGATGAGGTCTTTCAGGTAAATGATCTGCAAGATTTTTTTAGGTGACCGCCTGCTTTTTGCAGGTCCTGGTTCCCTCTCTGGTGCCTCCTGGGATGTGACTGATGAAGGTACGTGATGATTTACGTTAAGAATTAAATTTAAAACACTGGACACTGGCCTGTGCTGGAGCATATTCTCCAAAAATATGAGACTTGTGTTCTATATGCCAACATTGGTTCTACATTGATTACCATCTTTTAATTAATTTGTAATCAAACTCTTTCCTCAAAAGCATGTTTTACTCCTGCCCCAGCCAGGCAGCTCAGTCATTTCTATGGTAAGTGTAATTTGCAGCCACTGTCTTCTTACTGTAATCTGGGTTTGTGTTAAAAAAACGTGCAGTGAAATATGGTTTCTCTACACCCCAACCTATCCTGTGCCACACAGCCACAGACAAAGTGGCTCTTCTCATGGGCAACATGAACTATCAGTACCACAAGCAGCTACGGGCACCCATGGCTGACGTGCACGAGCTCACCAACTTGCTGCGCCAGCTTGATTTCAAAGTGGTCTCTATGCTGGACCTTAACAGACAAGAGATGCACAGCGCTGTGACTGAGTTCCTGCTCCTGCTCGACCGCGGTGTATATGGTCAGTGCTGGTGTGGGCATCCTGGGGTGTGGTTCTCTATTTTCGGACGCATTAAAAACACCAACTTACCAACCGTTTGTCTAAATCGAACTTTGGGTTTGCTCCAATTATGTCATTTTAGGCTGTATATTTAACCGATTAAGTGTCCCGGATGGACAAGCATGGAACTTGGTTATGGTGAATCTAGCTCATTTTATTCAGCTAAAGTAATGTAGGTACATACTAAAACACAACACATACACCCTTTTGCACCAGAAAAATGTAAAACTTCAGTGATTTATTTCACTCAACATATGCCTTCCGTCATGTTCCTGTACATCATATAAAGTACTTGGCTGACCCTGCCTTGCATCTCCCTGTAATGATCCAGGCTTGTTGTACTTCGCGGGCCACGGTTATGAGAACTACGGGAACAGCTTCATGGTTCCCATTGACGCCCCTGACTCCTACACCTCAGAACACTGTCTGTGGGTGCAGGACGTATTGCAGCGCATGCAGGAGCGTGAGACAGGCCTCAATGTCTTCCTGCTGGACATGTGTCGCAAGCGGTACTGTTCTCCCCATTACTTTATGTGCCTTCTGATGATTGAAGAGAACTACTGAAATATGCAAATGTTGGTTAAAAAGTACATTTAAGGTTTGATGTTGTCAAATAGACATCTGTTGGTAGTGTTTCAAGGAACAGGATCATTTGGTGATTGGTTTGAATGTTAGGAACCAAATATGATGCTACTGTTGGAATTTTATGACTTTGCTAATGGTGGCCATTTTGTTTTAGAAACCTGAATGATGACATCATCCCTCAACCCGGGCCCCTGAAGGTGACAGCCAACATTGTGTTTGGCTATGCCACGTGAGTGTCACTACCACAAAACTTTTTGTCAATGGAATGCAATTGCATGAAAAACTGCTGAGAAACAGACTGAACCATGCAATCCATTTCAGCTTTCACCTAAACACATAAGGCTCTTAGTCCAGATGTGAGACAAGTGTTACAAAGTCGATTCTAAAAGTTTTACATGGTATTCTGCTCACTTGCAACATACGGAAGAAGACGTTGGTTGAAACGTCTGTGGATTTGTGTTTATCCTTTCGTGCTAAAAAATGTTTAAAAAATGTTTTAAATAAATAAATTGTATTCATCTTTGAGCACAAACCCATTCTTTATTGTGAACCTAAACATATACACAACATGCTGCAAAATGATGTGTTTCTGCAGCTGTGTGGATGCTGAGGCTTATGAGGTCAATAAGGATGACCTGTCCAATGGAATCTTCATTAGCTTCCTTAAACAGCGCCTCCTGGCGGAGGAGAAGGTTACAGTCATGCTGGACAGGGTGGCTGAAGGTCTGAGGCCGTTTCTTCATCACTTCCTTTTATTTCCTCAACCTGTGCATGGTTGGCATGCCTTTGAGTTTACAAGTGTTTCTGTTTCTTCCATTCAAAGTGTATCTCTTCTCTGTAGTTTTTTCCCCCTCTTGTGCTCCATTTTCGCACCTCGCAAGGTATAGTACAGGGGTGTCAAATCTTATACGAAAAGGGCTGATGTGGGTGCAGGTTTTTGTTTTAGCCCAGCACTAAGACACTCGATTCTACTTACCAAGGTATTGATAAATGGCAGTTAGTTGTAATTCTCAGGTCTTAATGTTTTTGCAGACATGGGCCAGTGTGAGATCACACGCGGGCGCCAGGCTCTGGAGCTCCGCAGCAATCTGTCCGAGCGCCGCTCTCTGACTGACCGCATTCAGAGTTCCGACTGCCCTGTGCTCACATCCGCCCGGAACCTGCAGTGGGCCATCGCACACGGTGAGGCCGCATCGCTGCAAATTACTGTTTGTTCATTTTATTTTTTTAAGAGGCTGCAGAAAATCCAAGTGTGTGGTTGTTTATCATGATTTTTGATTTTACTGAATGATCAATGACACATTTTGGGACTGATGTTAAATTCAACCATTTCAACCATGGTTTATGTGCTACATACGTTTTGTGTTGCATCTGCATACAGAGAGATTTTTTCTGCAAATGTTACCTGCACCATTGAGAAGCAAACAGCACAGGTTTTCAGTGATACAATGTTAAAGATCAATGGATATGATTTAAATATATGATTCATACAGACAATCATAGGTAAAGCAAATGTAGGATTTTCAAGAAAATCAATAAATGAACACTATTTTGGTACGACAACTTCAAATATCTGCCCAGAAGGTGCTCATGGGAAGGGGGTGCATTTATTCACTCAATCAACTGAAAAAACAAAGCACTCCTCAGTTCTCACAATTTAATTGAAATGGCCTTTGTTAATTTGTCATATCCACATAAGAGATTAAACCAGATCACCAAAAACCCTTTAACACCTGACATCAGTAGATTCTGTGACTTGGTTTTCAAATGTAACTCTTGTTTTTTTTAAATTACACACTGTAACTGTTTACTTTTCATTAACATACCTCACTATTTAGAGTAGGCTGTTACATTTCTTTGTTAAATTAGAATTTTTTCCCCCCAGTTTTTATGTGAAATGAAAATTTATGAAATCTTTGTTAGTCACTTGGATAAGGATAATAAAAATGGTAACCTCCTGGTCATTGATGTCCCTTGTACTGTGTTAGTGCTCCCAGAAAGCCGGTACCTGCACTTTGATTGTGGGGTGAAGGTGCAGCTGGGCTTTGCTGCCGAGTTCTCCAACATCATGATAATTTACACTCGCATACTGGATCAGCCCCAGGACATTATCTCCTGCACTGCTCAGCTTTCTGACTTTTCTGAGGTGAGGGTGGACAGCACTTTACACATTAGCTCATAGCCAGACGCGCACAAGCGGTAGAGGCATTTGGACTCAATGGGTTGGATGTCTTTTTGACATTATTATATATTTTTTTGTCTGGTTCAGTGGAAAAATGTATGGATTAATGAGCTCTGTGCTTTTCTATGAGTCAGCAGGCTCAGGTCTAATGGTCAGTCTGCATACATCAGTTACAAATGGTTATGCGCCAAGCCGGTGGTTTTGTGGAAGCTCAGAATACTAAATCTTACTCACTACTGCTTTTTAGCTGTGTTATCAAAGTAGTTCCATATGACACATCTTGTCAGTGGTGTAACAGATGCTATATTAAGAGAGTTCATTGAATTAATGTTTTATCATTTCACTACCAGAGGTTCAAATCCAGTCACTTACACTTTAGACGCCTTGTAAAGATGTTACAGCTTCAAGAGCACTTCATATGAAAGTGATATATTGACGGTAGTATTATATCAAGACATATTCATTTTAGACTGAGTAGATAAAACCAAATATTGTCGTATGTTTTCAATGAATACGAATGTCAAGCTTCAGAGAAGTGTTGTAAATTATCTAGCATTTTTTGTATCTCCTCTGCTGAAATATTTGCGCATGCTGCCTAGGTCAGCCCCGGGGAGGGCTGGAGTGTGACCGAGGCTAAAAGCACACAGGTGGCGTGACAAAAATCAGAACAAGCTGGGTGATTGTATAACAGAGAATGATTCACATAGTGAGAGTGGAGCCTGTGTGTAAAACACCATTGACTGCAGTGAAATGGCTCTCTTTATCTAACTGACAATCTAGTCATTGTGCACGAGAAGGGCCATATTCCCATATATATATATATATCATTTATGTGACAGGGTGTGGATGTGGATCTGAAGCTCACCAATCGGGATAATCCCTGGGATGCAGGAAGTCTACTGTTTACTTTGGAGACTACGGGCCGGCCAGAGGTTCCAAAACTCTATACCCGCCTCAGAGCACTGCAACGACTCAAGGTCATTCTCCTTTAAAACACACCACATGTCTCTGGGTTACACTGATGGGGCTTTTGTTGTGTACATGTATTTGTCTATGATTTACCTTTACTTTGGGCAGATAGCTCAGTCTTGCCGATTGTGAAAATGTATTTATTTATTTTTCTTACAGAAGGAACTTAAGTTCACAGTGTGTCTTCATTACCAGTACTCCAGTATGGATGAAGAGGTACAAGAAAAGCAGACAGTCACTGTAGGTAAACCACTGGTAGCTAAACTCAACCTCCATGAGCCACGCCTACCCCGCTCCTTCTCAGCGTCCTCCTCCAGCGATCTTCACACTTTCAGTTTACCAGAGTCATCCTCTTTCCCAGAAGGCCTGGAATCTAGTGTCCTAGCCTCAGAGACTTCTTCCCTTGGCTCAGCATCAACTTGCTGGTCCTACTTCTCACAGCCGGGAGAGGTTCCTGGTAGTGTAAAGCAAATCAATGTGCCTGAGGAGACGTTCAGCCCTGAGTTTCTTGAGTCAGATCGGCCCCAGCCACTCTCCGCTGAAAGCAAGAGCCTGCCACATGACCGTTTAGAGGACCTGTCAGTGCAGTTCCGTACAAAACAAAATTTACACTCCTGCTAGACTTGGTTTATGTAACTGTATCTGTTTTTTCCCCCCACTCTTTGTTTTTCCCCTGTGGTTTTATTTATGAATGCAACTGACTTTTACTACAGATTGTTACTACCATAATTGTGTTATAGAATAAAATGTAAAAATAAAATGGGTTTTTATACTACTAAGTCATTAGAGGGCACAGGGCAGCAGCACCTGATAGTGCTACTCAAACCTGCTGCTTAACAGTTTTACGATTGTGAATCTTTTTGAGAAAAATTATTGGACGATAATTATGACAGTAATAATTTAATAGAGACAACATTTAGAAATGCAATTTTGTGTCTGTATAATGACAGATGAGGTTCTTGTAGGTTTGGAAGGGTATTTTGCTTGTTTAAAAAAGAACATATCCTGCTCCAGTCTGTCAAATTTGTCCAGCAAATGCATAATTGTACTGTGCTATTAAACAGAATTATAGGATAGCACAAAACGAACGTTTCCACGTTCATTGAATCTCCGATCCTCATGCATCCTCGAGGAATAATGTGGAGTAGACGAATGATCATGCAGGATATATTAGGCTAATACCTAATTTCCATAAAATTTCATACATATTTAACCTAATAAATTGTACTGAATTGATTTTTTAAAAACCGTTGTGCTTAAAGTAATACATGACTGACTCAAATGCTGTTTGTACGAGATCGTGAATCTTTGTATGTGCGTGAGAGGAATATTTGATTGTATTTCGTACTCTTTATGTGAAAACTGTAATGACCAAAATGACCAGGCATCACAGCAGATTTGTATTGTCCTATAAATTCAGTTCAATTCATATAAAAGAGACAGAATAGAAAACCTCAAATTAAACAGACTTATAACGAGCAATTAATCAACACACAAGGTCAACTAAGGTCGCTTGTTAGCCTTTTATGAGTCAATCAGTATGACAAGTCTAAAACTATTCTAATATTAATTGGCATATGTGGAAAATACTGTAATAAAAAGCTGGGGCATTATTTTCGAGTTAGGATGTTGGGTTGTACTGAATGTAACCTTACACTGAACTGCACGCTACGCTCTTCGCAAGCATCCACCGCATCCAACGATGAAGGTTATGGCGCAGCAGTTTTTGTACTGGCCTCAGATCAGTGATGAGTGGTCTCTTCCACAGAAATATATAGTTCTGTGGGTGCACATCTGCGCAAACTCAGTATCTCGTTTCCGAATGCAAGTCGTGCACGCGCGTTTCCTCCCTGCTCTTCTCAGCCAGCCGCTCAAGAACGCCATTTTGTCCTGGGACTTTTATTTTCGCAAGTGAGACCGTGGGGTTTAAATAAGTCCACAATCAGTTATTTTTGTAGCCATGGCTGAAAGCTCATCGGCAGGAGAACCGGTACCGGCTGAGGTGCAGGAGGGGGCCGGAGTTCGTAAGCTATCAGAGATGAGAGTTATCGACTTGAAGGCTGAATTGAAAAGACGAAACCTCGACACCAGTGGCAACAAGAGTATGCTCTCGGAGAGGCTGAAAAAGGTAAAAGTTGCAAGCATCCGAACTTTAATTTATGATGTTATACTTAAATGATTGTCATTGATATGTGGCATTAAGGCGGTATTTTCGAGATCGACGATAGTTCGTTATTGGATGCAATTGCATAATATGGCAACGCTGGCGCCCTGAGCCACATGGAGGTGGGGGTGGGGTATTTGTTTAATGTAACGTTATCTATAAAGCTAACGTTAGCGAGCTAAAACGAGTTGCGAACTTCAAAAAATAATTGAGTTCGTGCTTGAGTTATTGCTCAAAGCTAACCAGTGTTCCGTCCATTAGCTAAGATATATTTTCTGATCAGCCCCGGTCGTTTACCCAGTGCTAACAACATAGCTATAAGTTAGCAGTAAGATAGTATTGCCTTAGCGAAGTGACTAAGTTAGCTATAGCTAGCTAGTAGACTAACGTTAGAGCCAGGTAAGTGCGTCCTACTTGAATTTTCACCAGTTGGCCAATTGATCTATATTGGCTGTTTGTACGTGCGAACTAGCACGTCCTTTTGAATGGCACATTTTTGATGAATCTGCAAGTGAAAGAGGCAAGCAATAGCTTGTTGCTAGGTAATGCTAGCACATTTGAGTAACGTTAACACACAGGCGCCCCCCTATTGTTGTGTTAACGTATCGCATATCTACTAACGTAATTTACAAATAGCGAACTACTGACTTGGGAGTTCCTGTGGATTGATCAACGGAGTTCTCTCGTAGTCATTTTGACAAATTGAAGTTACATGATTAGTTAACGTTAGTTGCTAGATCACATGCAGGTCCAGGCATTGCGTGTACGTATGGAGATGATTTCACACGTAACGTAGAATACATCCCTATATACACGACCCTTAAAAAGTTTGGAACCACTGAGACATTTTTATGTTTTTGAAATAAATTGATACTTTTATTCACCAAGATAGCATTAAATTGTCAAGACTTTTATAATGTTACAAACTACTATTTCTATTAAATTCTATGGCAATTGTTTGAAATTGTAGCCATTTTTACACCCTCTCCTATATAATATAGGAAGCATTCTCACATATCAATATACAGAAGTCGATAATGGTAATTGTTTGTTTATGGCAGGCAATTGAAGAAGAAGGGGGAAATGCAGATGAGGTGGTTGTCGTATTGGAGGGAACTATGAAGAAGACACCAAAACGGGCTAGCAAAGGTAAAGTGGAAAATGCAAGGTCATACAATAATTTATGAATTTGTCAACGTTTCTGTTAAACATCTCGGATGATTAACACATCTAAAACCTTGTTGTACAGAAGTTGAGTTGTGGTTAACTGCTCTGTCTGGCTCTTTCATTATCTTACAGGGAAAAGACAAGACAGCGA
>JAKUDI010001310.1:0-82032 GCA_022702515.1 Ilyophis sp. 1 JC-2022
AGAAAGAAAAAGTAGTACTCTGGTAATGGACTGATGGGTATATGTAATGGAACACCCCCGCAGGCTATGCAGTTAATTTATGGGCATTTCGAGGCTGGTTTGCATGGCCCTAATAGTGGAGCAGCTCTCAGGGAGCCCAAAGCTCCACAAAGAAAGATGTGACAAAATTATTATCAATACCGATCAGCATGGTGGAAATAGTTTGAAATAGTGTTGTATAATGGTTAAGGAACTGAGCTTGTAACTGAAAGGTTGCAGGTTCAATTCTCAGGTAGGACACTGCCGTTGTACCTTTGAGCAAGGTACTTCACCTGCATTGCTTCAGTATATATCCAGCTGTATAAAATGGAGATAAATGCAAAAATGCTATTTAAGTTGCTCTGGATAAAATGCATGTAATGTAAGTATTCTCTTTAAGTTCCATTACGTGTTGCAAAACACTTGAATTTACTTTATAGAATATTTTGCCATACTCATTCTCAGTAACCATTCTCATCCTCCGTCCAGTTTTTTATATGTGATACTTTGCAAAAGTAAACTGTGAAGAAGAGCTGTGTTCAGTAAGTTTGAAGTTATAACAAGCAAACTACAGACTGATGTAAGATTTTTAACCGTTTTACAGCATCAATTTTGCAAGTCTGTCCGCATAGCCAGGTTGTGGCCACTTTTTTTAGTCAGCTCCTCTGGAATACTAATAGCAGTCAATCAGTAGCCTACAAAATATAAGATCACACCGCAAATAACATCTGACAAAGTTAGTGTGTGTCAAGCTGTGATTCAAAATACTATCGTTGTCTTCAGCACTATAATGACACTAGCCCCATCTATAGTTATGTTTTAAAACGAGTGTTTGTGCAGGGCCTACAGCTATCTTCCCGAATGAGAGGCTATCTTGTCACTCGCTACAGTCTATGCTAGCTACTTGCTACAGAGGTGATTTGTCAGAGCAATGTGGGCGTTAGCGAAAGGATTTCTTAAAATCCAATTGGCTGGAGGAGACCTCAGTAAAAAAAAAAAAGTAATCAAGGGTCTGAGGCATCAAACGAGCCTCAAACCATCACTCTGCTGCCAGATATGCAGTAGATATGGATGAATCATTGCAAGGGTCTGAGGTATCAAACGAGCCTCAAACCATCACTCTGCTGCCAGATATGCAGTAGATATGGATGAATCATTGCAAGGGTCTGAGGTATCAAACGAGCCTCAAACCATCACTCTGCTGCCAGATATGCAGTAGATATGGATGAATCATTGCAAGGGTCTGAGGTATCAAACGAGCCTCAAACCATCACTCTGCTGCCACATATGCTGTAGATATGGATGAATCATTGCAAGGGTTGTTTCTCCTGACACATTTTTCTATTGAACTCTAATAAGTCAGGAGAAGAAACCCTTCAAGTTATCCATCCATATCTACTGTATTTCTGGCAGCAGAGTGATGGTTTAAGGCTTGTTTCATACGTCAGACCCTTGATGACTTTGAGTCATTTAGCCAAACATGTGTTCTATACTGTTCCAGTGTAATTTACAGCTAAATCTAGTCCCACCCCGCAATTCCCATAGAGATCCATTCAAATGCAGAGACATTATAGTATCGCTTGTAAGAGTACAAGAGTCTTTTGATGTTGTTGGGTCACAGACATCAGGAAGTCATGGCATGCAAAGAACATGCAACCAGATATTAAAAATGAATACTGTATTCTATATATAAATGCAGGGGTGCCAATAATTGTGGCACATGTGGTTTTGTTAAGAAATTGTACTTCAATTAAAAGTTAGATTTTTCTAAATCTTTCAGTGTGATATTAAGCTAATTCACCAAATAGTGAATTTCCGATAACCCTTTTTACTCATCTTTACCAGGGCTGCCAATAATAGTGGAGGGCTCTGTATATTCGCGGGAGCCCTTCCTCAACGAGGGGAGTGCTCGAGGGGAGGGGTCGAGGGGAGGGGTCGGAGCAGTTTGAATTGGAACACTCTCATGCTCCTTCCGCACTTCAACATTCAATTTCAGTTTTCAGCCAGTCAGATATCAAACCATACAAGTTAAACTTAGCAGTACTATATGAAAGTCAAAGCATGAAAACTAACCAGAATTCACAAACTTAGCTAACATTACATTCCTGTATTTCACTTTTTTGATGCAATGTTAGTGAGCATGCTAGCTGGCAGAATGCTCATGTCGATTCAGATTCAGATTTCCTCAAGAAAAAACAGGCAGGTGTATACAGAAAACACAGGAAAGATGTCAACAATAAAATGTCAACACAGCCAATAATCAGGCGATAAGAAATGTGCTATATACCATTCAAAACATGGACAGCAGCTGTTACATTACATTACATTCATTTAGCAGACGCTTTTATCCAAAGCGACATACAGTAAGTGCATATAGAAAGGTCATCGAAGTAACTACAGAACAGATGAGAAAGCACATTCTTCCCATACAGTAGCAGCTATCCCTAGTAACGAACACAATGCAGTTCACAGTGAACTGGGTAAATCAGCTCTACTACAATTCTATTCTAAATAGTATAAACTTGAATACGCAGTTCAACAAGAAGACTACTATAGGTACTGGGTATAAAATAATGGCGGCGCGTGTAGACGCAGCGACCTCTCTCTGTCCCAACCGTGCGGTGATTCGTTCGCTTAATACGTGTTTGTCCGAAAGTTTTTCGTCTTCGTCTCGTCTGCCTACGTCGGAACACAAGTACAGTCGACAGGCTTTGCTAGACATCAGTCAAAGCAAGTTTTACAACTTTTTGGACTATTCAACTGAGACGCTAAGGGAGCTCGGATTACTCCGTTGGCCTGCGACAACAGCGGACTCGCCTGCTACTCCTCCCCCGGAAAAGAGGCGCCGGAAGCGGTGTGCGAGGAAGCAGAAGAGGGGAAAGCGCGGAGGTATCCGGGCTAGGCTAGCGGCTAGCCCAACTCGCCCGGCCATACCATCCATACTCCTGGCTAACGTACGATCACTGGACAATAAAATGGATCATATACGACTGCTGAGGTCAGCAAACCGGACAGTGAGTAACTGCTGTGTGCTTGTTTTCACTGAAACATGGCTAAATGACAACATTCCCGACTCTGCCGTACAACTGGAGCAGCTAGCATGCTATCGAGCGGACAGGGCCCTCGTAAACGGAGAAAAGACTCGCGGCGGCGGGGTCTGTGTTTACATCCGTGATACGTGGTGCCGGGATGCTGTGGTGGTATGCAAACACTGTTCACCACTGGCGGAGTTTATGATCATAAAGTGCCGTCCTTTCTATCTGCCCAGGGAGTTTACTGCGATCTTGCTAGTTGCGGTTTACATCCCCCCCACCAACAACTGCAGTGATAGGAATGCAGCACTTAACGAACTGTACCAGGCCATCAATGAACAACAAACAGCACACCCAGACGGTTTCATCATCCTCGCCGGAGATTTTAATCATGCAAATCTCAAGACTGTTCTCCCAAAACTTCACCAGCATGTTGATTTCCCAACAAGGGGGGACAACATTTTAGACCTGGTCTACACTACCCATAAAGGAGCATACAAAGCCACCCCCCTCCCCCACATCGGACTCTCTGACCACATCACTGTTATGCTAATGCCAGCATACAGACAGAGAGTGAAAGTCACAAAACCGGTTCAGAAGCAGGTAAGAGTGTGGCCAGAGGGGGCCTCCTCTGCTCTTCAAGACTGCTTTGCAACAACAGACTGGGAAATGTTTCAGCAGGCAGCCACCTACAACAACCATACAGACATTGAGGAGTACACAGACACTGTGATCTCTTACATCACCAAGTGCATCGATGATGTGACCCACACAAAAAGCATCATCACTCGGGCAAACCGGAAGCCATGGTTGACAGGGGACATCCACAAGCTGCTGAGGGCCAGAGACAACGCCTTCAGAGCTGGGGATGAATCTGGCCTGAGAACAGCGAGAGCCAACCTGTCCCACGGCATCAGGAAAGCAAAACGGAAATACACAAACAAGATAACCTCCCACTTCAAAGACAGCAGAGACGCACGGAGCCTATGGCAGGGCATTCAGGCCATCACGGACTACAAGCCTGCGCCACAGAGCTGCGAGAGCAACACCTGCTAAATAACCTAAACAGCTTCTTTGCGCGCTTTGATGCACAAAACAACACGCGCCCACAGAAGACCCCACCCCCTCCCCACGATCAGACTCTGTGTCTGTCTGCCGACAGCGTGAAGAGGACACTCTCCGCCATCAACCCCCGCAAAGCAACAGGCCCAGACAACATCCCTGGTCGTGTGTTGAAGGACTGCGCAGAGGAGCTTAAGGACGTCTTCAGGGACATCTTTAACACTTCTCTGAGGCAAGCCATTGTTCCATCTCGTTTCAAGGCTGCCATCATCATACCTGTGCTGAAGAAATCTGCGCCATCCTGCTTCAATGACTACCGCCCTGTGGCACTGACACCCAACATCATGAAGTGCTTCGAACGACTAGTCATGTCACACATCAAATCCATCCTTCCCCCCACCCTGGACCCCTCGCAGTTCGCATATCGAGCCAAACGATCCACAGATGATGCAATCTGCTCTGCCCTTCACCCAGCCCTCACCCACCTGGATAAAAAAGACTCATATGTGAGAATGCTGTTCATAGACTTCAGTTCAGCATTCAATACCATAATACCACAACAACTCATCTGCAAACTCGATAAATTGGGACTCAACACCTCCCTCTGCAACTGGCTGCTGGACTTCCTCAGCCAGAGGCCACAAGCAGTACGTGTCGGCAACAACACCTCGGGCAGCATCACACTAAGCACAGGGGCCCCACAAGGCTGTGTGCTCAGCCCTCTGCTCTTCACCCTGCTGACACATGACTGCACAGCAACATACAGCACCAATCACATAGTGAAGTTTGCGGACGACACAACTCTGGTGGGTCTCATCACCCAGGATGATGAGACTCACTACAGGAAAGAGGTTAACCTACTGACCACGTGGTGCAGAAACAACAACCTCCTGCTGAATGTCAGCAAGACCAAGGAGATTGTTGTTGACTTCAGGAGAGGCCACACTCAACACCCGCCACTGACCATCGATAGTGCTGCTGTGGAGAGAGTGAGCAGCACCAAATTCCTGGGGGTGCACATCAGTGAAGACCTTACCTGGACCATCAACACCGCATCACTAGCGAAGAAAGCCCAGCGGCGCCTCTACTTCCTGCGCAAACTCAAACGGGCAAGTGCTCCATCACCCATCATGAGCACATTCTACAGAGGCACCATTGAGAGCATCCTTTCCAGCTGCATCACCGTGTTTATTGTTTATTGTTTATTGTTTATTGAATGGATCCCCATTAGCTGACGCCGTGGCGACAGCTAGTCTTCCTGGGGTCCATATAAAATGCATACAAATATAAAAACATTAAAAATACATAATTCAGTTCAATTCAATACAACATAAGATTGAGATTCTTGTTATGAAAAAACATGATTTACAATACATTGATTGCAATATGAAAATACATGATTACAATATATTATACAAAAATTAAATACAACATAAAATTAAGATTCCGGTCAAGCGGTCAGCTGCAACAAGTGTGTCTTTAAGGCTATTTTGAATGATGATTTATTTTGTGTGAGATGTATATGAGATGGTAACACGTTCCAGAAAGATAAAGATCTGTAAATAACTGTGTGTTTGAGGAGATTAGTTCTTGGAGCAGGAAGTGTTAAATGACCACGGCTGGCATTCCTGGTGTGATAATTGTGTGTGTTGGTTGATTTTAAATACTCTTTGTAAAAATAATCTGGTGTTTGATTTGAAATAATGTTTCTGAAGAACGTGAGGAGACTACAAAGCAGTTTTTGTTCAACAGTTAACCAGGACAGACGTGCATGCATATATGCAATACTAGTGCGTGTTGAACAATGAAGTGCCAGTCTGGCAGCTCTGTTCTGAACAAGTTGCAATTTGTTCAGGTCCGACTTAGTTGCCGCTGACCATACTACAGGACAGTAATAAAGGTGACAAAAAACCAAGGACTGAATGACTTGACCCATAATTAAGGATGTCAAGTAGGTGGAGCACTTCCTGACCATGGCTATTCCTCTTCCCATTTTCATTAAAATACCATCAATATGATCAGACCATGACAGTTGACTGTCAAGTAAAACACCAAGCAGTTTAGTTGTTTTAACCTGTTCTATAGGCATTCCTAACATAGATAGATGCAGCTGAGGGTCACCAATAAGCATATGCTTGGAGCCAAAAACAATACTTTTTGTTTTGGTGACATTCAGGGCTAGTTTGTTATCTTTCACCCAGTTGGACACCCTTTCTAGATCCTGATTTAAAGTGGTTACCAACTCATTCAATGTAGAAGCAGTGCTGTACAAAGTAGTGTCATCAGCATACATTACCATATTGGTGTTTGTTGTTATACATGGAAGATCATTTGTAAAAATAATAAAAAGTAAAGGACCTAAGCAGCTCCCTTGAGGAACCCCGCAGTTATTGTAATTACGTTCTGATAGGCTACCATTAAAAAACACTCTCTGCGATCTCTCTGACAAGTAGCTCATCATCCAACCAAGTGCCATACTGCTAAATCCATATTTTCTTAATTTAGATATCATTATGTCATGGTCTATGACATCAAATGCTGCACTAAAATCAAGCAAGACAGTACCAACCAACTGCTTGATGTCCATTTGTGACAACCAGTCATCCGTTAACTGAGCAAGAGCAGTTGATGTGGAATGACCCTGCCTATAAGCATGCTGGGAACTAGTGATCAGTTTGTTATTGATAAAATAATCTTGAATTTGTTTAAAAACTACTTTTTCCATTAATTTACTCAGCACAGGAAGTATGCTAATTGGCCGACTGTTAGTACCAGTGAATTCTTTCTTTTTGTCCTTAGGTAAAGGAATGACCTTTGCCTCCTTCCAAACCTTAGGACAAACTCCATGTGTTAAACACATATTGAAGATGTGACAAATTGGATTACATACATAGCATGATGCAATTCTTAACAGTTTGCTGTCTAGCATGTCAGTACCAGCAGGTTTCTCACATGGTAATGATGATAGCAAGTTCTCAATGTCAGTTATACTAACTTGCACAAAATCAAACTGACAGCCTTTATCTTTCATTATATAGTTTTCAATTAATGAGCACGAGGAGGATCCATCAGATGGTGTCATTTTTCCTCTCAGATTTTCAACCTTAGTTGTGAAGTAGTTGTTAAAGTACGTGGCAATCTCCACTGGTTTAGTCAGAAAAGCTCCATTTATTTCTATAAATGAATTAGTCTGGTATGATGATCTTCCCATTATTTGATTCAATATTTTCCATAATTGTTTACCATTATTTTTAGAGTCATAGATTTTATTCTGATAGTATTCTTTTTTATTACTTCTATTTATTTTAGTTACATGATTTCTTAATTTACGGTAGATCATCGTGTCAGACAGTAAACCAGATGAGTCAGCCAACTTTTTAGCCTGGTTACGTTCCTTCATAAGAGCTTTAAGCTCATTGCCAAGCCAATCCCGTGTGGGGCGGGAGCTGCACGAACTACAACAGAAAAGCCCTGCAGCGCATAGTGAACATGGCTGGAAGGATCATTGGTGCCCCACTCCCTTCCCTGCAAGACATATACACCACCCGCCTCACCCGGAAAACTATCACGATTGTGAGCGATGCAACCCACCCCGCACACAATCTGTTTAGCCCCTTGCCCTCTGGGAGGAGGTATAGGAGCCTCCGTTCCCGTACCACCAGACTCACCAACAGCTTCATCCACCAGGCTGTTAGGATGTTAAACTCTCTCCCCTCACTACCCCCAGCTCCATCCAACAGGCTGCCAGGAAACTAAAAACTCTCCCCCCCCTCTGCCCCCCCCCAAAGAACACAAAGAACACTCTGAACTCTGAACCCTTGACCACATTACATTACATTACTATGCCACTTGCACTACCGCTATGCCACTTGCACACTTCTGTCAAACAGAAAATATTTTTTTTGCTGCTATTACTGACTGTTGCACTATTACAACTCCTAACTTATACATCAAACTGTGAACACTGTGAACTTTTTGTTTTATTTAAGTATTGTAAATGTCTCTTCATGTCTGTCTTTTCTTGTTGTGCCGGTGCACTTTTACCTTTACTGTTTTTTTTTTACTGTTTTTTTCCTTTTTACTGTTTTTTACCTTCTTTTGAAATGTCCTGTCTTGTCTTCACCGTAGGATAGTGAGGAACATAATTTCGATTCCTTTGTATGTCTGGTACATGTGAAGAATTGACAATAAAACTGACTTTGACTTTGACTTTGAAGACATACCATGAGGTCCTAGATAAGTATTAGTCCAGGTGGAGCCTGAAAAGGTGTGTTGGGAGCCTGAAAAGCAGGCAGGGTTGGTATTGAGCGTAGGGGAATGGGAAGTTCGTTCCACCACTGGGGAGCTAGGGTGGAAAAGCTCCGCAGTCGGGAGGAGCGAGTGCCATTAACACGGAGGGGGGGAAGTGCGAGACGCCCTGCTGTAGATGAGCGAAGTGGTCGAGCAGGAACATAGGTCTGAATCAGGTCCTGCAGGTAGACGGGGCCTGTCCTATTAACTGCAGTGTGGGCCAGGGTCAGAACTTTGATGGGATCTGTTATGGGAGCATTTCTATTCTAGTGGGAGCTCTTTCAAGCAGGCCCCTTACTAACTAATCAAGACAATAGCAAACTAACGTTATTTGGAACAAACACAAAACTGATATTCCTTCCCAAAAAATTATATATATATCTCAGATATATATTTCAGGTATGAGAGCTACTGTATATATTATTTTCAGGGTCCTTAACATTCCTACATTTCTTACATTGCAAGTACGTCTATCTGACATTCTACTGAGAAATAAAAAATGGCATTGATAGCTAGAATTCAAATGGAAGTCTTGGAAGTGAAGGGAGCATTGCAATGCATTCTGATTCCCAGGGAGGACACTTCCGTTGCACCCTTGAGCAAGGTACTTAACCTGAATCGCTTCAGTATATATCCAGCTGTATAAATGGATAATATGCAAAAAATATTTGTGTAAGTCGCTCTGGATAAGAGCGTCTGCTAAATACCTGTAATGTAATGTAATGTAAATGTAATGTTGTGAAAATACTGTGATGAACTTAATGAGCATGCAGAACGTCTTTGAAAAATGTTTCACATATTACATGAAAACTTGAAAAATTAAACCCAAAAGATGACACAAAATATATAAATAATGTCAGATTACTTATTTAAAAATGTAAATAATTAGAATACAATGTTTTCCATGTTTCAGAAAAATACTTAACTGAAAAACCACAGCTAACTGCTGTAGAATAAAAAATGGGGAACAAACAGCCGACGGAAAGTAACATGGGCGACAGCCTGAAGTGCACCACCTGCAGGGACGTATTGCCTCCGTGCGACTCCTTCTCCGACTTAATGAAGCGCACCATTGATCACAAACTTGTATATGTGTTCAATGGAGGTGAATACTTCAGGCAGATGGGTCATGGGGATTACTACTGTTGCGACTGCTTTTATAGGCCAATCAGGCAACGAGAAAAAAGGCAGAGAGAGCAGCAACAAAAGCAAAGAAGAGAAAAACTGAGCCAAAGGCTGCAACAATCACAACAACGTGCTGACCAGCAACAGGAGCAACAGCAATTGAGCAGAAAGTCAGTGGAATTTGAGCGTAAGCAATCTGTATTAAAACAGCAGATGGATGAGTTTTCACCCGATGAACCGGACGAATTCAGCGATGACCTTCTAGAAGTGCTCTCATCCCAATCTGACATCCCAATTCCAAGCCTCAATCTCAGCCAGCTGACAGATGATCAACTGGGACAGATTATGTCAGTCCTGGACAGCCTTCTGTTTGACAAATGGATAAACACTCGCCCACCCCTCAAAACGTTAAAACACGCACAGGTATTTCTCACACAGCTGTGTATCCTGTCTCTGGAGACATCTGAGGAAGTTTCCCTGCAAAGTGTCTCTAATAATGTGCAGTCCCTGGTGGAGACTATCAGCCAATCAGCAAATAATGCTTTTGAGAATTTCTTGCTCACACAAGCCCTGTATTTGAGCCTTGTGCACTTTTTCACTGACCATGATGACTCTGGCAATGATGCAGTTCAAATAGCCAGACGATGGGCTGAGGGAGACCTCTCTGCGCAGACTCTCTTTGTTCTAAACTTCCTCTACACTCTCACAGAGTCACTTCAGAAGGTAGTCGGAATGGCCTCTGTGTTTGTTTTAAACATGGAAGTCCAGTGCTTGAGGCTTCTGTTCTCCACACTCACAAATCTCAATGGCAAAGAAACCCACTCACAAGTCACTGAAATGCACCTCAGACTTATGGAAACGAATGGATGGAACCCTACAGAGGTACTGAGTCTCCTCAAAGCACTGTCAGAGAGATATACAGAGGATGCTTCAATAACTAAAATCATTACTTTACTACAAGTGTATGATGTATCTCCAGTGTGGAAAGATAACTCTGAACGATCTCTCGTTGAGGCTCTTGACTTCTCTGGCCCTGAGAATTTCTACACAATTTTTCTACAGGCCCTAGAAAACCAAGACTCTGATCTTTCTGAAACTGTAGCTGAATTAAAGATGCGCTGGAATTTGGATGGATCTCTGTTAAAAAGGATACAAAACATCACCTCTAACAGTATGAAACATGCTCAAAATGATCCAGAAGGTGCACATGTTTTAAAACGTGACTATAGAAGTGAAAACATGGATGATGACCATATCCAAGAAATCCTGACTCAGCTGTGCAAAGCAGTTTTCCACTCAAAAGGCTGGTGGCCATCCCGGAGTCAGATGATGTACTGGTGTGCAATCGTGCTGTCTGAGGAAAGTCAATCAACAAAGCTGGTTGGTTTTGAAGAAGACCCGTGTGTCACAGCCATGGTAGCAGCCATGCAAATCTGCATGGGAAACAAACTAGATATTGTGCTAAGCTCTGGTGCTCTTTCAGAGCAGGAAACCAAGGAGTGGTCTGACTTCTACAAGCATCTTGGAATTTCTATCAACACAAACAGGAAGAGGATTAATGAGTCATACATTGATGTTTATAAAGCAGACATTGTGTATGGTGCCATTGAAGACTTTATCACTGATTATTTTCAATACAGCTTAGAGGTGATGGAAGGAAGATGCCCTCAGCTTATTCGTGGATTTATTATTGAAAATGGATGTCTCAGTGCTGGCCATAATCTCAAATTCTCAAGACTCAAGGACAATGAGGCCCTGGGGTTTGTGGCAGAGGAACTGCAAAGCCTCATGGGTAAGATTGCCAGTGAGGAAATGGATGTGAGGCAGAGTTTTGTTCGGGAAATATTCAATGTGCTCCATGCTGACCTAAAAGACAATGTAGACATGAAGGTTATGACCCTCTCACAAAAATTTACTGAAGAGAAATTACCTTCTCGAGATGTCTTTGTTCTGACATTTCTTGAGAATCTCACAAAATCTGTTGCCAGAGCAACAGCAGAAACAAATAAAAACATGGATTCTCCTGTAGTCAAATGGTGTTTTCAGAGTCTACTTGCCTGTGCAATGCAATTCCAAGCCTCAAAAATGGCAAAAGAACTTCTGCACATGGTGTCAAATCTTGTGGCTCAGAGCCTTTGGTCACCCAAAGATACCTTAAAACTCCTTGGAACATTAATTGCCCACCATCAGGATGAAAGCTTTATTTCCATAATGAAGATTTTACAGTTGATGACAACATATCAAATATCTTCAGATTGGAAAGATGAGAACAAGCAATCTCTTCTTCAGCTCATAGATTCATCAGGAACCCAGGATCTGATTATGCACTTGCTAAATAACTGCAAAGCAGAGAAAGAAAAAGGTCTTGATATTCTCTTTGATGAAATAAGGGCCATGAAAAACCTCAACGAAGAAACACTGGAGAAATCATACACCATAATAAAGTATGTACAAGACCTGATAGAAACTGGTGAAATTAAAGATCACGCAGATGCAGAGCGAGCTCGGAGTCTGAGCCACAGCATGAAAACAGAAGACCTTCAGGAGGTCCTGGCTGTACTATGCAATGCTGTACATCATCGTATATTTGGAAGCAAGTGGTGGCCCAGAGGCACTCAAATGGCAAGCTGGTGCTTCTTAGCCTTGACTGACAATGGAAAGCTTCTGCAGATGGGCACTGGGGAAGGGAAGTCTGTTGTGGTAGCAATGTTTGCAGCACTGCGTGCACTCAGGGGTGAAAAAGTAGACGTTATGTCCAGTTCTTCTGTGTTATGTCAAAGAGATGCAGCAGAATGCGCTGACTTCTTCAGCTACTTTGGCCTCACCGTGGACACCAACACCAATAAAACCAAAGATACAGATCGAAAGATATGCTACCAGAAGGATATAATCTATGGAACTGTTGAGACCTATGCTGCAGATCACCTTCGACAGATATTTGAGATGAAGGATGTGAGACCTGATCGCAGCTATGACTGCATCATAATCGATGAAGTGGACTTGCTGCTTCTGGACCAGGGAATACAGGTGACCTACCTGTCCAGTCCCATGGTCTCCATGCAGCACCTGAACATTGTTCTTACCATGATCTGGGGCCATGCAAGTCAGTACGGTCTCATTTCCACAGGATACCAGACGTTTGTACGTGGTCCTCCTGCTTCATTTTTCAAGGCCACATTTGACTCAATGGACACAGAGGGAACTGGAATTGATGATGCGATGGACATTTTGCAGATTGCTGAAGAATGCGACATTGTCCATAAAGGATTTACAGAGGAAATGTACAAAAGTGAAAAAGATGCAATGCTTACTAAACTGAAAAGTGTGAATCAGGATGCTCAGCTAAATTTCTTCAATGAAATTGAGGACTACGTCCCCTATGGGTTTACTGTTTATACTTTAGATGACAATGGATCTCTTAGTCTTAGAAAGCAAGGACTGAATAAGCAGGTCATTCAAAACCTTAAATTTCTTGTTTTAGACGATGGCTTGTGTTGTCCTCTCTATGATTCGGAAGAAACTCTTATCGACCCCATTGCCGAATTAATATCTGATCAGCTGCACTACACTCCATCTGAAAACCAGACAAAGAAAATCAACATCCCTGGATTCCTGAAAGGTCTGGTGGAGCAAAAATTGGCAACATGGGTTCGGAATGCCTTTCTGGCCATGAGACTGAAAAAGGGACAGGAATATGTTGTGCAAGACGAGCATATCTATCCTGTGGATTTCAAATCCACAGGTATTGTTGAAATGAATAAGAAATGGGGTGAAGGTCTGCAGCAGTTTGTGGAGATTAAACACCAAATCAAAATAAGCACAATGTCAGCAGTGACAAACTATGTTTCCAATGTCTCCTTTTTTGAGAAGTACAATGGGAAAATATATGGAATGACAGGGACACTTGGGAGCAAAGCAGACATGATGTTTCTGAATAACCAATATCCAAATATCTCTGCCTGTGAAATGCCCTCTTTCAACAGGAAAAAGTTATTTGAGGTTAAAGGTATTTTGAAGAACTCAATTGAAGAGTGGAAATCAGAAGTGAAACGTGTGCTTTTGGATCAAATTTCCACAAATTCCCACAGAAATGGGAGAGCAGCCCTGGTGATTTGTGAAACTATCAATAAAGTTGACGATCTATATGAAGAGCTAAAAGAAAGCATCCCAGGTGAAGTCATTCTCTATGCACGCAGCGACACAAACAGCTTGGGTGCACTAAGTACAAAACTGAATCCTGGGGATGTGGTTCTTGCCACAAATCTTGCAGGGCGTGGGACAAATATTAAAGTCACTAAAGAGGTGAACGAAAATGGAGGGTTATTTGTGATCCTCTCCTTCCTTTCTGACAATGAAAGAGTGGAACGCCAGGCCTTTGGACGAACCGCACGCAAAGGTAAACCTGGATCTGCTCAGGTAATCATATCCTCTCAACATCTCCAGGAATGTTACAGAACAGTGTCATCTCTGGAGGAGGCTAAGAACATGAGGGACAGTCTTGCAGTAGAAAAAATACAAGGCATGCAGAATGACATTGATGAAATGAAACTGCGAGAGGACCTCTTTTCAGAGTACTGCCAAACCCTTCAAGAGATTTACAGGAACACGGATAAGGATGAACAAAAAGCTGTTGTCCCCATCATGAATGAATTCTGGGGGATTTGGCTGCAAACAAAATCAGAAGAAATTGACCAGTTGAAGAGAAAAGAACTGCAGAAGAGCTTGAGGGCTGATTTAGCATTTGCAAAGAAGCTGTCTGAAAGTCAGAATTCCCCCTCCTCTAGCATTTATCACTACATCAAGTTTGGGAATGTTGCAATGAAGGACAAGAAATGGGATGTCAGTGCTAGACTCTTTCAAAAAGCCATGAAGCAAGATGCAAGTTGGGCAGCCATAGCATTTTACAATCATTCATACTGCATTATAAAGCAGCAATCAGGAGATTATCTCACTAAAGCCAAAGATGATCTGAAGAAGGCACAGGATTCACTGAAGTACTTTAGTGAGGAATGCTTGACTGGCCTGAATTTTATAAAAATGGCCTCACCCAAATCTGCCAAGGGTAAGACCAGCAGCCTTGAGAAACAGTTCACCACCAAGTGTAACATGCTCAGTTACCTTGATAAAAACATGAGTAAAGCCATTAAGAAACTGGATGAAATAAAAAAAAAGGGGAGAGATGCTCTTGCAAAGAAAGCTCCAGTCTTCACCCTGGTGTCAGATTCTGAAGAAGAGCTTCAAAGGGAAACCTTTAATCTCTACGATCGAGGTCTGCACTACGTCTTTTCTGTGGAAGAGGAGCCTCGTTTCCCATGGGAAGCTCTGGTGGTGTTCTTACTCGGAGTTGCACAGATTGTAGCAGGGGCACTGCTCACTGCCTTTACATTTGGTACAATGGCCCAAGTCGGTATGGGGCTCATTGTTGAAGGAATCTCAGACTGTATCACTGGCGTAGAGTCTATGATAACAGGAGAATTCAGCTGGAAGTCATGGGCAATAGAAAAGGCCATTTCTATTGGTGTCTCTCTCATTGGGTTTGGAATTGGAAAGCTGGTTTCAAAGGGCTTCAAAGCTGCTAAAATGTTATCAAAGGGATTTAGCAAATCGCTAAAGACAATGCCAAAGTTCTTTGCCAGTCAAGCTAAAGAAGGCTTTAGTGTTGCTATGAAGGCCAATTTGAAGAATGCAGTAAAAGTCACTGCTAAAAAAATTGTAGAGGAAACGGCTGCCTATGCAATTGGGAGGGCAGAGGATGAAATCATTGGTTTAATACTAAAGGAAATAGAAAAGGCAGTGAAAAACGGAATCCTTGATGAAGTGAAGTCCAATATGGGAAAAGATCCCCTGCATGCATTAACAGACTCAATTATACTCTCACACATTGAGAATAAACTGGAATTTAAAGACCTCTTGAAGGACGACATAATAAAGCCTAAATTACTGGCCGTTTTCACAGAGCTAAGCGCCAGTGCATTAGCGCCATTTTCTGCAGATCTCGGCTGGCAGAACCAGCTCAACTCGTCCATCACCACTGTGATTGACTCTGTGAAAGAAGATGCTTCAGGAACAATGAAAGCAATTCTGACTACTATCCAAGTGACCCATATGGGAATACTGGCAGCAGATGCAGTCAGTGCAGTGGTCTCCCTCTCAGGCAAATTTTTCAAAGGTCTGTGTAAAGGGCTGGAAGATTTTAAAAAGAAAAGAGACGCTCCTCAGAAAGTGAAGACAAGTGACCTATCAGATGAAGAAAACAAGATGCTGAATGACTTCAGGAAAGAAATAATCAACACCATCAGCACTTTACTGGCAAAGGCTTTAGTTGAGTTGTTTCACCAGAAGTTCTCCAGTCACATTGTTAATAAAGTTCAAAGCAAGGTAAATGATGCCATTGGGGGCTATGTGAGCTCAGGTTTAAACACTGAGCACACAGAGAAAAAACTCTCCGATGCACAGGAGAGTACATATAATGCACACATGCCTGTAGATAAGCAGGCAGGAAGTTCCGGTGAAAAGTCAAAGTCGCATGCTGAAAAGGTCAAGGATTCAGAGACGACTGGTAGCAATGTCGATATCAAAGTCCTGTCAGAAACTACTGGCACTAAGGTTGTGATCTTAACAGAGAGTAAAGATGGAAAGCTTACCAAAATGCAGGAGATGAACCCCAGCACTGACGGTGCCAGTGAAACTGTGACACTGGTCTACAGGCCTAAGAGTGACGAACACCCAGATGGACATTATGATGTGCTTGTCAATGACAAGACGGTGAGTGTAGAGAAAGGAGACGTATATAGCGCCATGGCACACGGCATGAATCCAGACGCCAGTAAGGAAGACATTGCTTCTGCAGCAGATGACCTGCGAACTAAGGAGGCTGAGGCCCTTGAGGAAAAACCGACCCACTTTGAGTCGTTTATCCAACGCACAGATTGGATTGAAGAAATAATAGTAGGGTCTTGGGTCATAGCAGAGGGAGTAAATTCAGATTTAAATAAGAAAAAGAAAAAGTTTAAAAAAGTTGTGAAGGAGGAAAGTGAGAAAGTTAAAAACCAATCTAATGCACAAAACAAAGAAGAAACTGGAAAAATCATCAATGGAGAAAATCAACCATCAAAACACAATATAGTGAAAGCTGTACAATTTACCACGGAAAGCAAATTAAGTAAAGCGATGTTTGAGGTAGCAGCAGACTCATCTGATCATGCACAATGTCAACTTCCAGTTGTTTATGCACCATATGAGCGAAATAATAAGTTCCCTACCGCAGAATCTCCAGAGCTGAAGAGGTTATTGTCTGAAACCATCAGCAGGGATGACGTTGAGGGCACCTTCAAACTGACCATCATAGGTGCAATGCCAACATTTATGCTGGAAAGAAAACATTTTCAGAATGAAGACATGAGTCTGACCAGATTGGACACTTTTGAACACAGTTTTCCAGAGCAAGCTAAAGAAATGGTAAACACATGGTTCAAACTCCTGGAAAGCAAAACAGATCTCATGAAACCGGAGACTAAACAAACACTTGAAAACTGGATCGATGCGAAAGGATTCCTAGATCCAAATGATGCCTACAGGAAACAAATCACCAGTTCCATATAAAAAGGTAATATCATCTAAAATCTCGCAGAAATAACATATCGATATTTTTTTACAAAAACAAATCTGACAGACTGAATTGTAATCAAAGTGAAAAAAAGTAAAAAAGCACATTTTCAGTACACATGTACGCATTTCTGTAAGCAGAAGGAGCAGGTGAACCGTTTGATATGTGGTATATGTTCACTTACTTGTGTTGTATCTACAGTGGGTGTGGCCACACATGAGCAGAGGATGTTAAAGGCCAGATGCACTGCAGATGAGCGGCTCCACAGGAAGAGGTTCCACCTCCCTTCCCTCCTTTTGTTGACCTGACTGCATCTGATCGCCATGTTGAAAATGTTTGCTTGCTTGATAATGGCCAAGTGTCTGTACTTCCAGTTTGCACATTAATGCTACGTAACAGACGATGCTCATTAATGCTACGTAACAGACTATGCACATTAATGCTACGTAACAGACGATGCTCATTAATGCTACGTAACAGACGATGCTCATTAATGCTACGTAACAGACGATGCTCATTAATGCTACGTAACAGACGATGCTCATTAATGCTACGTAACAGACGATGCTCATTAATGCTACGTAACAGACGATGCTCATTAATGCTACGTAACAGACGATGCTCATTAATGCTACGTAACAGACGATGCTCATTAATGCTACGTAACAGACGATGCTCATTAATGCTGCGTAACAGACGATGCTCATTAATGCTACGTAACAGACGATGCTCATTAATGCTACGTAACAGACGATGCTCATTAATGCTACGTAACAGACGATGCTCATTAATGCTACGTAACAGACGATGCTCATTAATGCTACGTAACAGACGATGCTCATTAATGCTGCGTAACAGACGATGCTCATTAATGCTACGTAACAGACGATGCTCATTAATGCTACGTAACAGACGATGCTCATTAATGCTGCGTAACAGACGATGCTCATTAATGCTACGTAACAGACGATGCTCATTAATGCTGCGTAACAGACGATGCTCATTAATGCTACGTAACAGACGATGCTCATTAATGCTGCGTAACAGACGATGCTCATTAATGCTGCGTAACAGACGATGCTCATTCATTCTCAGACATACAAGCTATTTGTATACATACAAGTGGTACCTAGAATTATATTTTTGGCTTCATCATTACCTATTTAGCTATTTAGATCAAATTAACTAGCTTAATAGGGCACTCTGTTTGATCTAAATTATGTGTACTTTCATAGAGCACATCAAACATATTCTAATGGTCTTCCCTGCTTATGCACATGCTAGCTCTTTAAGAGAACTGTCAAGATGTTTTCACGAGTCATGCACTTTGACCCCTTCCCCAATCAAAACCAACCAAGACCAGTGAAAATTGCACTGCCCTCAGAACAGCTTTCATCCATGAAACACCAACCCCAAGCTGTGCCAAAGGCCAGCGGCCCCCGATTCTGCCCCCCTGTGTCACCATGCATAGCAAAAACATTTAACACCCTAGGGTGTTTATATGAGACTGTGGTCTCATATAAACACCATACGGTGTTAAATGTACACCAGCAGTGTTAGATTTACACTGGATGTTTTGCTGTGTGGCAGAGTTTGACTAGCTATGAACTTATGTTTGGGTGCATGCACCCTGTTTACTACTATCCGTGTAGAATCTGGCACAAACCCAATAACTAATTTATAAATGTATCACTGCAACATCCACTTTAATTTGCATACACTTCTCATGGGTGTTTTACCAGAACAGCAAAACACCTGCTGCAAATAAAATACAGGAAATTAGCTTTCAAATGATCATGGATTACCGGATAAAAAACAGTGCACAATCTGAAAGGGTTTTTCTATACTGGTCTTTAAAATATATACAGGATTCCCTTTCTCTTTTCTATTCTGATGAATTTATGTTGGGGCCTTTTTTATTTGTGATCTATTACGTGTGTAGGTTACATAAAGAAGTACAATTCGTTCAATGTAGTTGCTTGTAAACTTGCAAGATGGCCTCTCCCAGAGAAGAATAATATAAAAGCATGCATAAAATCTTATCGTAGAATTTAATTCTGGTAAAAAGGATGTATTTTTCTTTCTTTGAATTTCTGTTTTCATTAGCATATTAAACTTCATGCAAAGATCTCTTGATTTGTTTGTCTTTTCAATTCAATTCAATTTTATTGATATCTTGTTTTTTATCGAGTCACTGTCGAAAAGACTCGTTACAGTGGCCATCGAGTTTGAAAAAAATTTATTAAATAAAATTCCCCAGTGGGCAGAAATTTCAGTTGGAACCCGGCTGTGGAGGGGGAGCCCGTTCAACACTGGCCGGTATCAGAGCAAATAATAAAATGGGTTGGCCAGGTTACAGTCAGAGGTAGATAAACCAGCTGGTAAAGGCTGTCCAAGCGGAAAGCTGTATAATGATGTGGAATTCAGAGGGGTGAGCTGACTATCTCGGCCTCCAGGTTGTGTCATGAGTCAAGTAAAGATCAGAAACATGTGAACAATTTTAAAAAAAAATCTGTTTTTTATACACTTTCAAAGTACAAACAAGAGCTTGTTACAGAACAAGAGCTCTCAAGTCCAGATAAGCGTATTACAGAAGCATCCTAACTTGCCAAAATCCCAAATAAAGTGTCCTAACTCTAGGATAACCCTGGAGGTGTTGTAACTTCATTGTTGTTAGCAGTTGGAATGTAAAAGATAACATTCGCTAACACTAGCTAGCTGGCTAACTCCATAACGTTAATGGTTGCTCTTTTATTACTTTTGGAGAACGAGGAAAATGTCAATAAGCAGCATTTAATTGTGGAAAGGCTTACACCTCGTTCTCACAGCGAGCAACTGGTCGCTGGGTCGCTCAAGTCTACGAGGCTGGGGGCGGGGCAAGAGCTTCACGTTGTGTCATCCAAGTCAGCTTGTGCAGCTACAATTTTTTGATGAAGAGAAAAAACGGCAGTAGCCTACATACAACGAAGATATATTTGCGATGCATCCTATTCTTTATAGTTATGTTATGACACTGATAATTATACAATGATAATATATAAATTATTCACTGTTGTTACCACTGCTAACCCTATTTCGCCTAGCTTAGTTTGATATGCAATATTAGTTAGATTACATTCATGAAATTATATTAAACCTCCAATTAGATTCTTTCCCTCCTTTATTTGAACGTTTTGGAGGGTTGTTTTTTTTTTTTACTATAAATTGAGTCTTCAGCTTCATGATTACCACTTTGGAAAATTAACCGGAAAAAAAAACTGTTAGCTGTCGCCCTAATTTATTTACGCCGGAGGAAGCGACAGAGGCTCTGGGTGCAGAGCTGCCTGGACGGGGATCGTGAGCAGTTCGACCGGCTGCTGGCAACAGTGGGACCCATTCCATTACATTACAGGCATTTAGCAGACGCTCTTATCCAGAGCGACTTACACAACTGCAAGGGCGGACACAAGCTACTGGCAAGCCATCCCACCGGCTGAACGGCTTGCCATTTGTCTCCGGTGAGTACACACGCACTCAGAATAATAACACACACACACATACACACACACACACACATACACACACACACACATATGTATGTATGTATGTATATATGTTGTCTCCGGTGAGTACACACGCACTCAGAATAATATATGAGAGAAATTTGATTCGGTATCTGTCAAAATTTGATTGATGGGGTCAAAGGTCAATTCATGAATATTAATGAGTTTATGAAAAATTATGATTATGCATAAATAAAATAAAAAATTATGATTTTTTTTTTTATGATTATGATGATGCATCATCATTCGGGGCGGGGGTTTGTGGGTTTTTCGTTCCAAGGGTTTGTCGATGTCATTTTATTGGGAATTGTTGTAAACGTTGTGGTTTTGTGACGAATTGTTTTTATGGACGGGCCAGGGTGCTTAGGGGAAACATATTGGCAATGTGTTGTACATTGTTTTTGTAGCCCTGGTTAAATATACTTAGGCTAGAAATGCCAAGAAATAAATAAATGTCATTGAATAAATAAATGCATTTAAGAGAAATGATTAAGATCATAAATAGATTGGTACTTAAGTATCATAATCCTGAAATATGTTTTCTACTATTTACAAGATAAAAGTTAATTTCACTATTTACAAGATAAAAAGTTCATTTCACAAGTTTATTGTTGAGCATAGTTTATTTGAAACGTACATGGGTGAGCACATGCTGTTTAGTTGAACAACCCAACTGATTTGATATAAAACGTCTATCATTCTTTTTCTTCAATTTCATTTGTTAAGCACAAAGTATTAGCTAATCTGATACTGATTCAGTGGTGAAGGGGCGGGACTTGTGTCCCCAAAAAGTTCGTGTCTGTGACAGGCGCTGGGAGACGAGAGAGAGAGCTGCGGAGGAGAGATTGTTATTGTAGAGCGGAGCATATGATCAGACCGTTCGAGACTTTGACGACAAGTTAATACATCGTGTGTCTGTACATATTGTTCCTACAAAAGGTAACTAACAGCTGAAGTGTTGTTTGTAATGCTATGACTAATTTGTTGTGGTAAAACTGTGTGTAGCTAATCGCTAGCCGCTATTAGCATAGCATATTGTTGAAACTAACTGTGTTGCATGTAGTATGTTTGCACTGAGACCAGCTATGGCTAGCTCAAAACGAGATGGTAATATATTGGTAGCTTAGCTAATTATATTGTTCCTACACAAGGAGTTGGAAGAGGAGTTTCGTGGAGCACATGAACTAAACTCATCCAGCTGCTATCGCACCGTAGGCTGCCCTACTGTTTCCAAACTACTGTTTCCAACATGCTGTTTCCCTTTTGGCATCCTTTCTTCATCTCCAGTCAGCGCCCATCCTCCTGATCACTGGGTACTGTGAGTAAACCCCCATAAGCACGTGCTCTTTATTTTATTTCTGCTTCTGGACCAAGCGAAGTGGCCATAACAGTTTTAGGCCTCACCGCGCTCAAGCACCAGCTCAGGCCTGCAACGGAGTGAACTGTTGTGTTGTGTGAGTGTGTGTGTGAGTGTGTGGGCCCACATTTTATTTTAGTTTATGTTGCATTCAGTTGTATTATTGCTTATATTTAAGCTCTACATGGGAAAAAGCCAATACATTTAATTTGTTTACTTACCAATGCAAGTTGTTACACTGTGATATTTAATTTAAAAAGTCAGTGTTGTCTGTGAGACAAAAAATCCTGATTGCTATTTCTTTTTCTTTCTGTAAATAAATCTTTATATTTTGGTACAAAAGTAATTCAGGTGTTGTGTCACATATTTTAATATTAAGATAAATCTGATAATGATTATGTCATAACTCAGGGCCCGCCCATATTAGTAACCAAAGGTAATTTAATTTAGATAAATATGGGCCGGGTGTTACATTTTATTTGAAAAACATCGTGAAAAAGTAATGGTGTATAAATGTATATGTTGTTAGTTGTAGCAGTAGTAGTAGCAGCGGTAATTAAGTTTTATTTTTAAAAAGCAGTTTGTGTTAGCGGCAACAGCCGCTTGTTAAAAAGAATAGAATAATTCAAGCAGTTTTGTTAAAACGTGAAAAAGCGCCGTGGACTATAATGAAAAAACATTATACAGAATCATTGTAAAGACTTGTTAGATGCCAAGAAGGAAGAAAAAATAAACTCCGGGTTGAAAGTGGAACTCAATACATCGCCCGTGAACATTAAAAACTTAGAAGAAATCTCGGGTTCCGCGAAATCACAATACTGTTCAAAAATAGACAAAGATAGGTCCAAAAGGCGAGATAGCGCGCTTAAAAGCCTAGAATGGTTCGCAAGAAAGACTATGAAGAAAGAATTTAAATAAAAGAATATGTTACGTTTTAAAGAATTAAAACGAAAAACGAAAAAAAAACACATGGAAAGTTTCAAGTCGTAGAGGAGCATATACACAATGCTGCAGCTCGCGGGCCATCGGGGCATAACTAAATTTGTCCAGACATGTTTCAAGCAGGAATACGACCCCCTAAACGTCTTGTCACGTGGGGTTCCACGTACGTTTACGCAGACCAACGCTGGAATTTGAAGTAGTGGTTTTGGCGCGAAAACGGTAAATGTCAAAATGGCTGATTGATGGGTTTCTGTGGGGTGGGGGTATCCACCATGTGGTGCCGGCGACAAGGAGTCCAGGGGGTTTCTAATGAACCTACTAAGAAGCTTGTCTACAGCGGTCTACCAACACGCAACTCTCCAGAAGTTATGGCGAAGAAACCTTTTTTAATTTTTTACACAGGCCTAGACGGTAATACCCCTTGAACATAGTGTAGTTTGGGAAGAACCAATCAACAAACACGAAGAAGAAGATGTATGCCTAGCTTTTGGGTTAAATAATTGGAGACTACGCGTAAAGTACGGTTAGCTAGCTGACTGTTTGTACAACTTTCTTCAAATAGCCTACTCAAATTTAATGTCGGCATTCTAAAACTTGTTAGTTGTAACTTCTCCGATTTTTTATTTTAACGTTTTTTAAAAAAAAGAAGAAAAAAAAGTAAATTAGACGCAGCACTGTGTAGGCTATTCAAATCACAAGGATATAATCTACGGATTGGTCATGGAGAGGTTTGTGTAAAATTTTTAGATTTTATTTGTTCTAAAACTTTAATTTGGAAAACCGTTTGCTACCTTGGTAGGCTATTAAATAGCACACTCAGAAAATGGCCTATTGCATAAAGTTATGTCGGCTAATGTATGGCTATGAACGTTTTCAGTATTCCAGGGTCTTGTATAACGAGGCTGTCTAAAAGGGTTAGTTGGATAAATGTGTGCCGAAATTTATTATAACACATTGGTAATACATTACGGGGGCATAAAGTGTGCGACTTTCTTTGTTTATTTATGCGTCTTCACCAGTTTGTATGCAACACGTGCTTTACATGGGGTAACAAGATACGACTTTCCACTGTTTTAGTTTTTTTTAATCTGTTTATTTATTTTGTCCTTACAAGCAAAAATGTTAGATTTAAGACGCGATAATCAACTGACGCCTTTCCACGTTGGATTTTTTCAGTATACAAAGGGGGGAAATTATCAGGCATGCGAACGCAGTAGTGTTTTCAGTTATCATGGCAACTAAAGTTACATAACGTAGACTGTTTAGAGTGGAGCTAGTAGGATTTAAAGGCGGATTTCGTTGCATAGTCAAAAACATAATGGTTTTTAAGCAGTAGTACGGGGGTGCTGACAACCTAGGCAAACAAAAGCTAATAAAGAAAAGTGAAACTTGAGTTAATTGGTCTGGTAATGAAATGTTAATGAACTGTTTTGTGATAAATCCATATCCAGTCATTCAGCGAGAGCCGATGGTCTGTTGAAGTTACAGCCTCGAAGTTACAACGCTCACGCGGTCTATACCTCTCTGTGCCTGAAGCATATGCAAATCCAGTGAACCTAAGTGTGGGCAGCATCGAACTGCTGACCCCAAAAGAAATAAAAGCAGCACAAGACTCAGACCCGATGATTGGACCTGTGAAGAAAGCAATCGAGGCTAACAGGGTGCCAACTCGTACCAAAAGCGACCCACCTGACATGGCATTGCTCATCCGTGAGAGCAGCAAGCTTGAGTCCGAGGATGGGATACTGCTCAGAGTAACAAAGAAGCTATCTGGAAAGCAGATTAGACAGCTGGTCTTGCCTGAGAGATACCGGACCGTGGTCCTGAGATCACTGCACGATGATTGTGGCCACCTGGGGGTGGAACGAACCAGCGAACTGATCAGAGACAGGTTCTACTGGCCACGAATGACAGCTGAAGTGGAGCAGTACATCCGAACCTGCGGGAGATGCATCTCTAGGAAGACTCTCCCTCACCGAGCCTCACCTCTGAACCAGATCACAAGCAGAGGCCCCATGGACTTAGTCTGCATAGACTTTCTACAGATAGAGCCCGACTCCAAAGGCGTGGCCAATGTCTTAGTAGTGACCGATCACTACACCCGTTATGCCCAAGCCTTTCCCACCAAAGATCAAAAGGCCCTCACTGTCGCAAAAGTGTTGTGGGAGAAATATTTTGTGCATTATGGCTTACCTGCCCGGATACACTCCGACCAGGGCAGAGATTTTGAGAGTAAACTGATCAAAGAGCTTCTGTCTATGCTCGGGATCAGAAAGTCACGGACATCCCCTTACCATCCACAGGGAGACCCGCAACCTGAACGATTCAATCGCACTCTCCTGGCGATGCTCGGTACCCTGGACACCGTGAAGAAGCAATCGTGGAGCCAGCACATCAGTCACCTAGTTCATGCGTACAATTGTACCAAGAATGATGCTACTGGATACTCCCCATATTGTTTGCTATTCGGAAGAGAAGCCAGACTACCAATAGACATCTGTTTCGGCACGTCACCAGATGGAGAGAGTGAGCCAGCATACCAGCAGTACGTTACCCGGATGCGGAAAGAGTTGCATAATGCCTACAAGTTGGCATCCGAGGCCGCTACGAAAAGTCACCTGAGAAACAAATCACACTATGACCAGCGTGTAAGAGACCTGCCCTTGAAAGAAGGAGATAGAGTCCTTATCCGGAACGTTGGCTTAACAGGAAAACATAAACTGGAAGACCGATGGAGGTCGACACCTTATGTAGTGATGAAGAAACTGCCAAACCTGCCAGTGTACAGGGTGAAACCGGAGTATGGCCCTGGAGTAGTCAAGACCCTCCATCGAGACCATCTGCTGCCCATCGGATATCTGGTCAGACTATCTAACCCTCTTGGGGATACGGAACCTGTTACGAGGAAGCCTGTCACAAGGTTGCAGCATAGGGGTCACAGATCAAAGAGGTCTGTTAGTCCAACGATAGAAAGTGACACTGCCTCGTCGGACGACCAGTTCAGAATGGTACACCACCATCGTCAAGCTTTGGATTTGGATGAGGTCCGGAGACATCTTTCCCATCCATATCACAACCCTGTAAATAATGAGAGCCAAGAGGAGGATTGCTCTGATGTCTTAGAGCAGGGGTGGCCAATTCCAGGCCTCGCGGGCCGGTGTGTATGCAGGTTTTTGCTGCCGCCAGTTAACAATTATTTAATTAGCCCAATCGTTTACACGATCTGATATTTTAATCTACATATCCGCGATATGAAAAGCAGCTGATGAATGTTCTTGTGCCGGTATGCGTCAATGCGTGTATTGTAGCATTTTATCATTCTGTAATTTACAAGTGAATCGGTGATTGTGTGTATGACTAATTAGCTGATTGAACCGTGGTAACTGGTGGCAGTAAAAACCTGCATACACACCGGCCCGCGAGGCCTGGAATTGGCCACCCCTGTCTTAGAGGATCCAGAGGAGAACTCTGAAGACTCAGGAGAGCAATCCCTTATCGAACCAGAGGATGCGGAAGACCTGGAAGATGTGTCCGCCCAAGAGGAACAGACCAGTGATGGTTCTGTGGAGGAATCAGAGTTAGAAGGGGGAGAGACCTCAGTCTCTGAAAGAACTCCAACAAGAGAGAAAAGTTCAGTTATCAGAAAATCTCACAGAGATCCGAAACCGGTCATTAAATTGACTTACGATAAGCCTGGCAACCCATCTAATCAGCCTGTTACCATCATGCATCATGGGATGGTCATTCAGTTTAATCTGAACTCATCAGATAAAGATGTCAGGAAGTCAGTGAAAAAGAATAAATCTGGCAGAAAGTGAAAATGAAGCACCTTTCTCTGTTAGAGATCCAAGTGATTGGTGTCATATGAGGACATCTTGACGATCAGAAGGGGGAGGGTGTAGCCCTGGTTAAATATACTTAGGCTAGAAATGCCAAGAAATAAATAAATGTCATTGAATAAATAAATGCATTTAAGAGAAATGATTAAGATCATAAATAGATTGGTACTTAAGTATCATAATCCTGAAATATGTTTTCTACTATTTACAAGATAAAAGTTAATTTCACTATTTACAAGATAAAAAGTTCATTTCACAAGTTTATTGTTGAGCATAGTTTATTTGAAACGTACATGGGTGAGCACATGCTGTTTAGTTGAACAACCCAACATGATTTGATATAAAACGTCTATCATTCTTTTTCTTCAATTTCATTTGTTAAGCACAAAGTATTAGCTAATCTGATACTGATTCAGTGGTGAAGGGGCGGGACTTGTGTCCCCAAAAAGTTCGTATCTGTGACAGGCGCTGGGAGACGAGAGAGAGAGCTGTGGAGGAGAGATTGTTATTGTAGAGCGGAGCATATGATCAGACCGCTCGAGACTTTGACGATAAGTTAATACATCGTGTGTCTGTACATATTGTTCCTACAAAAGGTAACTAACAGCTGAAGTGTTGTTTGTAATGCTATGACTAATTTGTTGTGGTAAAACTGTGTGTAGCTAATCGCTAGCCGCTATTAGCATAGCATATTGTTGAAACTAACTGTGTTGCATGTAGTATGTTTGCACTGAGACCAGCTATGGCTAGCTCAAAACGAGATGGTAATATATTGGTAGCTTAGCTAATTATATTGTTCCTACACAAGGAGTTGGAAGAGGAGTTTCGTGGAGCACATGAACTTCACTCATCCAGCTGCTATCGCACCGTAGGCTGCCCTACTGTTTCCAAACTACTGTTTCCAACATGCTGTTTCCCTTTTGGCATCCTTTCTTCATCTCCAGTCAGCGCCCATCCTCCTGATCACTGGGTACTGTGAGTAAACCCCCATAAGCACGTGCTCTTTATTTTATTTCTGCTTCTGGACCAAGCGAAGTGGCCATAACAGTTTTAGGCCTCACCGCGCTCAAGCACCAGCTCAGGCCTGCAACGGAGTGAACTGTTGTGTTGTGTGAGTGTGTGTGTGAGTGTGTGGGCCCACATTTTATTTTAGTTTATGTTGCATTCAGTTGTATTATTGCTTATATTTAAGCTCTACATGGGAAAAAGCCAATACATTTAATTTGTTTACTTACCAATGCAAGTTGTTACACTGTGATATTTAATTTAAAAAGTCAGTGTTGTCTGTGAGACAAAAAATCCTGATTGCTATTTCTTTTTCTTTCTGTAAATAAATCTTTATATTTTGGTACAAAAGTAATTCAGGTGTTGTGTCACATATTTTAATATTAAGATAAATCTGATAATGATTATGTCATAACTCAGGGCCCGCCCATATTAGTAACCAAAGGTAATTTAATTTAGATAAATATGGGCCGGGTGTTACATTTTATTTGAAAAACATCGTGAAAAAGTAATGGTGTATAAATGTATATGTTGTTAGTTGTAGCAGTAGTAGTAGCAGCGGTAATTAAGTTTTATTTTTAAAAAGCAGTTTGTGTTAGCGGCAACAGCCGCTTGTTAAAAAGAATAGAATAATTCAAGCAGTTTTGTTAAAACGTGAAAAAGCGCCGTGGACTATAATGAAAAAACATTATACAGAATCATTGTAAAGACTTGTTAGATGCCAAGAAGGAAGAAAAAATAAACTCCGGGTTGAAAGTGGAACTCAATACATCGCCCGTGAACATTAAAAACTTAGAAGAAATCTCGGGTTCCGCGAAATCACAATACTGTTCAAAAATAGACAAAGATAGGTCCAAAAGGCGAGATAGCGCGCTTAAAAGCCTAGAATGGTTCGCAAGAAAGACTATGAAGAAAGAATTTAAATAAAAGAATATGTTACGTTTTAAAGAATTAAAACGAAAAACGAAAAAAAAAACACATGGAAAGTTTCAAGTCGTAGAGGAGCATATACACAATGCTGCAGCTCGCGGGCCATCGGGGCATAACTAAATTTGTCCAGACATGTTTCAAGCAGGAATACGACCCCCTAAACGTCTTGTCACGTGGGGTTCCACGTACGTTTACGCAGACCAACGCTGGAATTTGAAGTAGTGGTTTTGGCGCGAAAACGGTAAATGTCAAAATGGCTGATTGATGGGTTTCTGTGGGGTGGGGGTATCCACCATGTGGTGCCGGCGACAAGGAGTCCAGGGGGTTTCTAATGAACCTACTAAGAAGCTTGTCTACAGCGGTCTACCAACACGCAACTCTCCAGAAGTTATGGCGAAGAAACCTTTTTTAATTTTTTACACAGGCCTAGACGGTAATACCCCTTGAACATAGTGTAGTTTGGGAAGAACCAATCAACAAACACGAAGAAGAAGATGTATGCCTAGCTTTTGGGTTAAATAATTGGAGACTACGCGTAAAGTACGGTTAGCTAGCTGACTGTTTGTACAACTTTCTTCAAATAGCCTACTCAAATTTAATGTCGGCATTCTAAAACTTGTTAGTTGTAACTTCTCCGATTTTTTATTTTAACGTTTTTTAAAAAAAGAAGAAAAAAAAGTAAATTAGACGCAGCACTGTGTAGGCTATTCAAATCACAAGGATATAATCTACGGATTGGTCATGGAGAGGTTTGTGTAAAATTTTTAGATTTTATTTGTTCTAAAACTTTAATTTGGAAAACCGTTTGCTACCTTGGTAGGCTATTAAATAGCACACTCAGAAAATGGCCTATTGCATAAAGTTATGTCGGCTAATGTATGGCTATGAACGTTTTCAGTATTCCAGGGTCTTGTATAACGAGGCTGTCTAAAAGGGTTAGTTGGATAAATGTGTGCCGAAATTTATTATAACACATTGGTAATACATTACGGGGGCATAAAGTGTGCGACTTTCTTTGTTTATTTATGCGTCTTCACCAGTTTGTATGCAACACGTGCTTTACATGGGGTAACAAGATTCCACTGTTTTAGTTTTTTTTAATCTGTTTATTTATTTTGTCCTTACAAGCAAAAATGTTAGATTTAAGACGCGATAATCAACTGACGCCTTTCCACGTTGGATTTTTTCAGTATACAAAGGGGGGAAATTATCAGGCATGCGAACGCAGTAGTGTTTTCAGTTATCATGGCAACTAAAGTTACATAACGTAGACTGTTTAGAGTGGAGCTAGTAGGATTTAAAGGCGGATTTCGTTGCATAGTCAAAAACATAATGGTTTTTAAGCAGTAGTACGGGGGTGCTGACAACCTAGGCAAACAAAAGCTAATAAAGAAAAGTGAAACTTGAGTTAATTGGTCTGGTAATGAAATGTTAATGAACTGTTTTGTGATAAATCCATATCCAGTCATTCAGCGAGAGCCGATGGTCTGTTGAAGTTACAGCCTCGAAGTTACAACGCTCACGCGGTCTATACCTCTCTGTTAAAACCCAGAAGGTTCGTTTTTGCGTCATGCTTTTATCACTGTAGCCTAGTTTATTCTCAAGACGTTATTTTATATTTTGGTGGGGTTTTGTGGTATTTATTCAGCTAATTTTCAAATGTTATATTGAAGCATTGTGTATTGTAGGTTATAGTAAATAAAATTATATCAAAGTTCAAATGAAAAAAGATGTCCACGGTGTTTTAGTTGTTTTTTCTTTAAAGTTGACATATTAGTGGATACCATCACTGTGCAGAACATTAAATAAAAAGTGTCAATATTTGAAAAAGTGATTCAAGCCACTTATTATAAACTAATTCAGGCACTGGTGTAATTGTGTGTATGTGTGTGTGCGTGTGCGCGAGCGCACTATGATTTTTAAATAATAAAGTTTGTTTATTTGAACATTGTTGCGACAAGATTGCAAACGTGTAATGTTTTCAAAAGTATACCAAAAGTGTATTCCTAATAATAGAGGACCCCACAACACACATGATTGAATAGGTCTTTGAATGTCAATCTACCCTTCGGATTAAGAGGCAGTTGACAGTAGATTTTGGTGGGTTTTGTGGTATTTATTCTGCTAATTACCAAATGTTATATTGAAACATTGTGTATTGTAGGTTATAGTAAATACAATTATATCAAAGTTCAAATGAAGAAAAAGATGTGCGCTGTGTTTTAGCTGTTTTTTGTGTGTTTTTTTTCTTTTTTCTTTCAAGTTTACAATATTTGAAAAAGTAATTCCAGACACTTACTATAAACTAATTCAGGTACTGGGGGGTAATTGTGTGTGTGTGTGTGTGTGTGTGTGTGCGCGCGCGCGCGCGCATGTGCTATGGTTTTTAAATAATAAAGTTTGTTGTGACAGGGTTGCAAAAGTGTAATGTTTTAAAAACTATGGGTTATACCAACAATGTATTACTAATAATAGAGGACCCCACAACACACCTAATTAAATAGGTCTTTCTGCCCCCCTTCAAAAGTAACTTTTAATTTAGTGTGCATTTTAAATTCAAATTTAAGAGGCAGAAGGCAAACTTACCATAATGAAAGGTTCTACAGCACTTTTGAAATAAAATTATTCAGTTCAACAGTTTTGTTAAATGACACTGTAATTTTATTCTTATACATATCAAATTTTATTTCAGCTTTGCACATCTTAATGCACGGAACATACCCAACACATGTTTAAGGCCCCAGCTTAGGTATCACCAGGAGGGGGTTCACCAGGAAGTTATTTATTTTTTCAGGAGTGTGTGTGTGTGTGTGTGTGTGTGCTTGATACAATTTTATTTTTAAATGGTTGTTTTGTTTGTAACTATGTAGCTTTTAACAAAATAACAGGACGAACATGGACAACGTGACCGATCGTTTAGGTAATAGGACTTATGCACACAAACATAAACATCTAACCATCTAAAGACCGATCTAACCAAGTGTATTTTGAGGGTTTTTCTCTGTTATGGGAAAAGAGGTCGCTAGCTACAGATAGTGTGGTATAAAAATATGTGAAAGTTATGGTCTTAAACTGAAAAGGTCAAACCATTAAAACCGGTGATATGTTGCGTTAGAATGTTCGATGTAACAGAATTAAAGTAGGCTATTCATTACACACTTTACTTACATGTAAATAACGGAACTTTTAAACAGACATCAACAGAATGACCATGAGTTGTTTAAACTTATTAAGTTGTATTTTATTTCCACAAGAGTTGTTGTTGAATGACGATATAGACCTACAGGTGAAAATAGAGGGCATCATAGCCTGATTAAGAGACAGATTTTTGCAGCATCAAAACGCATGCATACCAGAGACCGAGAGATTGTCTCCAGTCGGGATCACACAATGGTGCCAACAAGAACAGCCAACATGTGAAGAGACTAAGGACACTAAAGTCTCTTTACGGTGGCTGTGTGTGTGTGTGTGTGACATTATGGCACCCTAAGACTCAATATTGTACAAATGTTGTTTTGTTGTGAAGTAAATATGTTTTTAAAAAGCATCTAATACACAAAAAGACACAGTCAATATTATTTACAAGTTGTTTTTGGTTCTAAGTTTTTGAGGCTTGAAACACTAGATATGGTGACAGTGAGTTGTTAGAAGGGGTATCAAAACCAGGAAAAGTGTACCCTATACTGACATGAAACGCATAACACCAAAGGTGCATAAGGGATGACAGGCATTACCTTGGTACAATTAAACGGAAGCGTTTAATTATTTTGTTGTTTAAAACAGTGCGAGCATATCTTGTTGTTGCTGAATTAAAGTACACATTACACACAAACCATGCAAATAGTGGAACTTTTGTACAGTATTTTCTTCAGACTGCCAACCATTGAAAGACATAAGGGTATCACAATCAAATGAACAATAGTTTTGAAACACTTTAAAGTTTGTTTCAAGATCAGATCAATTGAAAAGCACTTTGTTGCAAACCTGTTTGGGGTTTTTCAAGACTAACCGTGTATAATTGCTAGGCCGCCACAATGGCCTGTTTAGATGTTTACACAAATTACAATATTTTAGTAAATGTGTTCAAACGCACCACAGAGTTGATTAATATTGTAATTTTTCAACATTGGCCATTCTAAATCAACATGTTACATGCATTGAATGGCTTGATCTTTTCTGTTTAAGACTTACTCTTTCACATAATTATGTCACCAACACAAACGTGCCACATTATTTGGACATCTGTGGTCGTAGGCTAACCGCTAATAGATCTCTAAATACTAGGGGTGGGCCGTTATCGGCGTTAACGTGCTGCGTTAGCGTGAGACTCTTATCGGGCGATAAAAAAAAATATCGCCGTTAATCTATTCTCAAAGTTGGGTTGGGAGCTGGGTCTATACTACGCAAGCTATGATGACTTTCACCTTGATATTTTAGCACGGATGTATACCTAGCCGAATTGCACTGTAGGTGTTACGTCTGGACTCAGAAAACCCAATAGCAGACAGGGATAAGCAGAAACGTAGTTTTATTTCAAAGGGTGAGGTCAAAAAGCCAGGATATCAGAATATATACAGTACAAAAACGGAAAGCAAAAGAGTAGTCAGGAATCAAAAGTCTAAAAACCGGAAATCAAAGGCAGAGGTACAAAAACGGCAGGCAAAGGCAAAGTCAAAAAACAATCAGAAGTCGAAACCAAATGGCAAACAAACAAAATCGCTAGGCTATCTCGGGTCGTACGGAAAGGGTGTCTCAGGTAATCAATAAGTCTCTGGCTTTCACAATCTCAGGCACAGGAAATAAAGTGTACGTTCTGACAGGGAACAAACAGATATGTGGGTCTATACGTATAGGAAAGGGAGGGGTAACAAACTACGTGAGGTTAACACATGAGGTAGCAATGATACAATCACGGAAACATAACAAAGACATGGAAGGGACTCGGAAAAATGCATAACAAACAACGGGCTCAAAGAGGAGCGGAGTGTGCTCAGTAATCAGGAGAGGTGAAACTACATACAAACAGCTGGGGCGAATAACAGAGATCGCGGACAAACTGGTTAATCTTGTTAATACCTAACTATAAGACAGACCGTTAGTTCGTTAGTAGACGTTTATGTTAATTGGTTTAGTAAGTGCATTTAACTAATAAACCACCCGAGTGATTGTTAGCACGAGTTAGTAATCTATACAATTACGCCTAAGGAAAACCAGGAAGTAGCAGAACACGAACCCCTCGGAAAATCCCGAAGTCACCTAAACAGTGCATACACAAGACAGGGTAAACAAACACACGAATTCGACTCAGACAACCCACGAACAGAGGGGAATGCAATGATGAAAGAAAACAATAATATAAACAGACATACATAATTCCAGAACATCACAGTAGGGGGCGAGAACGAGTCTTCGAACCTGTGTGTATGCCTACTGTGAAATTACCACATCAAACGTGACGTGCTAACATGGATGCAGCTATGAAGCCGCCGGGTTTGCTTCAGGGAAAATTTATTTTTAAGAAACTTCCCAAGCAGTTTGTGATGCATTTTGGAAACAGGAGATGAGCCCCTGGTCTAATGCGCCACCTGGCTTGAGAAACCCGTTCTCAAAGACTTACTTTTAGTCATTATTTGGGTAGCACACATATTCTGAATGCCTTCGGCAGAATTCAAATGAGCCATTTTAATCTAGATTAATCTAGATTAATTCCAAGATTACAGTGAGATTAATCTAGATTAAAAAAAATAATCTATGCCCACCACTACTAAATACACTCGAAAAGAGGGCTGATTTTATCATCTAAGCGTACAGGCAGCTTCAAACTGTTGTTACACATGCGCAAATGTTTGTAAGCAGCATATAATAAGCTATACGCAACAATAGTATACTAGTTTCTTCAACACCAATATTTTAGTTGCAGGCATTACTCAGATTACGTTTACTTACCTAAATTGTATCTTAAACCAATTATTTTGTTGTTTAAAAACAGAGCGAACATATCTTGTTGTTGCTGAATTAAAGTACACATTACAAACAAACCATGCAAATAATGGAACTTTTGTACAGTATTTTCTTCAGACTGCCAACCATTGAAAGACATAAGGGTACCAAAATCAACTGAACAATAGTTTTGAAACACTTTAAAGTTTGTTTCAAGATCAGATCAATTGAAAAGCACTTTGTTGCAAACCTGTTTGGGGTTTTTCAAGACTAACCGTGTATAATTGCTAGGCAGCCACAATGGCCTGTTTAGATGTTTACACAAATTACAATATTTTAGTAAATGTGTTCAAACGCACCACAGAGTTGATTAATATTGTAATTTTTCAACATTGGCCATTCTAAATCAACATGTTACATGCATTGAATGGCTTGATCTTTTCTGTTTAAGACTTACTCTTTCGCATAATTATGTCACCAACACAAACGTGCCACATTATTTGGACATCTGTGGTCGTAGGCTAACAGCTCATAGATCTCTAAATACACTCGAAAAGAGGGCTGATTTTATCATCTAAGCGTACAGGCAGCTTCAAAATGTTGTTACACAGGCGCAAATGTTTGTAAGCAACACATAATAAGCTATACACAACAATAGTATACTAGTTTCTTCAACACCAATATTTTAGTTGTAAGCATTATTCAGATTACGTTTACTTACCTAAATTGTATCTTAAAACATCTTTTTAAGAGCACTCTACCGTGTATGCGGGGAAAAGCAATGTACAGTCATGTTAAAAAGTAAGTCACCCTTCAAGTGATCCATACATATCTACTGCATATCGGGCTGCAGAGAGATGGTTTGAGGCTCATTTGATACCTCAGGCCCTTGATGACTTGCGCGACCATTTTACCAACCATGTATTACATACTGTCCCAGCATAGTTTACTGCTAAATCTAGGCCAACGTGATACGTTCAAATGCAGAGACGTTATAGTATCGCTTGTAAGAGCACCAGAAAATCTTTTGAAACTAAGCTAATTCACCAAACGTTGAATTTTTTATAAACCTTTTCACACATCGTTACCAGGGGTGGCAATAATAGTGGAGGGACCTGTATCTCGGGCCGTCGAGCAATTTGCCAAAGAAACGTGTGGCTGTGCACGCTGCGGTTTGTCGCAACTTGTCAGTGCATCTCAAACTCTTCCAACCCCCGCCTCAGTTGAGCCGCGATCCTGTAAAATTAATTTGTCCACATTGACTTAACATTGGTTGGACAAAGGACCTTATTACGCACACACCCTGTCGAGTAGTATTTGACACACGTAGTTGTACACTTTCACACACCGCCACTCATCCAAGAGAATAGAGTAGACACGCCAAGATGAGACCAGCCCTATCTCCGCAAATGCAACTGGTGAACTACCTGAGGACTAACAATGAAGTTTTCGTGAATTTGGTGAAATCTATACGGGCCTGCACTCTGCCACTGAATCATGAACATAAAACCAAGCTCCACAACTTAATTCAGAAAAAAAAGTCAGAGTTATCGCATGAGGACTATCCCGAGGTACTGATCTGGGTGATATGCAAGTATATAGGGAAGTACGATATGTGGGATGTGATAGTCGACCGCCTATCAAGCCTGAATCCCACGTTCAAAATGACCGATTTGGAAGACACCGACTTTTGGAAACTGCTGTACCCTCTTCTGAGTAACAATACAGAGCTCCATAAAATGACCCTGGCCAGCTTGCTGGAGGAACTCACCGCTACTGAGTTAGCCCGAGTGAAAGTGTTTCTACAATGGAAACTTCGAGGGCTACAGGGCAATGCCCTACGGAAGGATAGAGAAAATGGATACCTGTGATCTAGCGATTGGCGTTGCCGCCATGTACTCTCACAAGACAGCGTTCATTATGGGTATGATCTTCACGCAAATCGAGCGCACGGACCTAGTGCTGAAACTGTCCGAAGGGTTAGGTTTAGGCCCATAGTTATTTTGGTGATCTGCGGGGATCTCCAGGCATCTTGACCGGTTGGACGGATCACACTGTTACGGCACGCTTTGTAAACATCTTCAGACAAATCTGTTTCACCGCAACTGTCTATGTAACCCCGTGTTCATGTGAATAACAATAAAGCCTTGTGTACGGATACTCATTGTGTGTAAGCGTTCATTTTCAACCACCCGAAAAGAAAACGTTGAATGGACCTAGTAACGTATAAACCCTGTTTGTTAACAAGAGCCTGGTAACGATGTGTGAAAAGGTTTATAAAAAATTCAACGTTTGGTGAATTAGCTTAGTTTCAAAAGATTTTCTGGTGCTCTTACAAGCGATACTATAACGTCTCTGCATTTGAACGTATCACGTTGGCCTAGATTTAGCAGTAAACTATGCTGGGACAGTATGTAATACATGGTTGGTAAAATGGTCGCGCAAGTCATCAAGGGCCTGAGGTATCAAATGAGCCTCAAACCATCTCTCTGCAGCCCGATATGCAGTAGATATGTATGGATCACTTGAAGGGTGACTTACTTTTTAACATGACTGTACATTGCTTTTCCCCGCATACACGGTAGAGTGCTCTTAAAAAGATGTTTTAAGATACAATTTAGGTAAGTAAACGTAATCTGAATAATGCTTACAACTAAAATATTGGTGTTGAAGAAACTAGTATACTATTGTTGTGTATAGCTTATTATGTGTTGCTTACAAACATTTGCGCCTGTGTAACAACATTTTGAAGCTGCCTGTACGCTTAGATGATAAAATCAGCCCTCTTTTCGAGTGTATTTAGAGATCTATGAGCTGTTAGCCTACGACCACAGATGTCCAAATAATGTGGCACGTTTGTGTTGGTGACATAATTATGCGAAAGAGTAAGTCTTAAACAGAAAAGATCAAGCCATTCAATGCATGTAACATGTTGATTTAGAATGGCCAATGTTGAAAAATTACAATATTAATCAACTCTGTGGTGCGTTTGAACACATTTACTAAAATATTGTAATTTGTGTAAACATCTAAACAGGCCATTGTGGCTGCCTAGCAATTATACACGGTTAGTCTTGAAAAACCCCAAACAGGTTTGCAACAAAGTGCTTTTCAATTGATCTGATCTTGAAACAAACTTTAAAGTGTTTCAAAACTATTGTTCAGTTGATTTTGGTACCCTTATGTCTTTCAATGGTTGGCAGTCTGAAGAAAATACAGAGCTCCGTAAAATGACCCTGGCCAGCTTGCTGGAGGAACTCACCGCTACTGAGTTAGCCCGAGTGAAAGTGTTTCTACAATGGAAACTTCGAGGGCTACAGGGCAATGCCCTACGGAAGGATAGAGAAAATGGATACCTGTGATCTAGCGATTGGCGTTGCCGCCATGTACTCTCACAAGACAGCGTTCATTATGGGTATGATCTTCACGCAAATCGAGCGCACGGACCTAGTGCTGAAACTGTCCGAAGGGTTAGGTTTAGGCCCATAGTTATTTTGGTGATCTGCGGGGATCTCCAGGCATCTTGACCGGTTGGACGGATCACACTGTTACGGCACGCTTTGTAAACATCTTCAGACAAATCTGTTTCACCGCAACTGTCTATGTAACCCCGTGTTCATGTGAATAACAATAAAGCCTTGTGTACGGATACTCATTGTGTGTAAGCGTTCATTTTCAACCACCCGAAAAGAAAACGTTGAATGGACCTAGTAACGTATAAACCCTGTTTGTTAACAAGAGCCTGGTAACGATGTGTGAAAAGGTTTATAAAAAATTCAACGTTTGGTGAATTAGCTTAGTTTCAAAAGATTTTCTGGTGCTCTTACAAGCGATACTATAACGTCTCTGCATTTGAACGTATCACGTTGGCCTAGATTTAGCAGTAAACTATGCTGGGACAGTATGTAATACATGGTTGGTAAAATGGTCGCGCAAGTCATCAAGGGCCTGAGGTATCAAATGAGCCTCAAACCATCTCTCTGCAGCCCGATATGCAGTAGATATGTATGGATCACTTGAAGGGTGACTTACTTTTTAACATGACTGTACATTGCTTTTCCCCGCATACACGGTAGAGTGCTCTTAAAAAGATGTTTTAAGATACAATTTAGGTAAGTAAACGTAATCTGAATAATGCTTACAACTAAAATATTGGTGTTGAAGAAACTAGTATACTATTGTTGTGTATAGCTTATTATGTGTTGCTTACAAACATTTGCGCCTGTGTAACAACATTTTGAAGCTGCCTGTACGCTTAGATGATAAAATCAGCCCTCTTTTCGAGTGTATTTAGAGATCTATGAGCTGTTAGCCTACGACCACAGATGTCCAAATAATGTGGCACGTTTGTGTTGGTGACATAATTATGCGAAAGAGTAAGTCTTAAACAGAAAAGATCAAGCCATTCAATGCATGTAACATGTTGATTTAGAATGGCCAATGTTGAAAAATTACAATATTAATCAACTCTGTGGTGCGTTTGAACACATTTACTAAAATATTGTAATTTGTGTAAACATCTAAACAGGCCATTGTGGCTGCCTAGCAATTATACACGGTTAGTCTTGAAAAACCCCAAACAGGTTTGCAACAAAGTGCTTTTCAATTGATCTGATCTTGAAACAAACTTTAAAGTGTTTCAAAACTATTGTTCAGTTGATTTTGGTACCCTTATGTCTTTCAATGGTTGGCAGTCTGAAGAAAATACAGAGCTCCGTAAAATGACCCTGGCCAGCTTGCTGGAGGAACTCACCGCTACTGAGTTAGCCCGAGTGAAAGTGTTTCTACAATGGAAACTTCGAGGGCTACAGGGCAATGCCCTACGGAAGGATAGAGAAAATGGATACCTGTGATCTAGCGATTGGCGTTGCCGCCATGTACTCTCACAAGACAGCGTTCATTATGGGTATGATCTTCACGCAAATCGAGCGCACGGACCTAGTGCTGAAACTGTCCGAAGGGTTAGGTTTAGGCCCATAGTTATTTTGGTGATCTGCGGGGATCTCCAGGCATCTTGACCGGTTGGACGGATCACACTGTTACGGCACGCTTTGTAAACATCTTCAGACAAATCTGTTTCACCGCAACTGTCTATGTAACCCCGTGTTCATGTGAATAACAATAAAGCCTTGTGTACGGATACTCATTGTGTGTAAGCGTTCATTTTCAACCACCCGAAAAGAAAACGTTGAATGGACCTAGTAACGTATAAACCCTGTTTGTTAACAAGAGCCTGGTAACGATGTGTGAAAAGGTTTATAAAAAATTCAACGTTTGGTGAATTAGCTTAGTTTCAAAAGATTTTCTGGTGCTCTTACAAGCGATACTATAACGTCTCTGCATTTGAACGTATCACGTTGGCCTAGATTTAGCAGTAAACTATGCTGGGACAGTATGTAATACATGGTTGGTAAAATGGTCGCGCAAGTCATCAAGGGCCTGAGGTATCAAATGAGCCTCAAACCATCTCTCTGCAGCCCGATATGCAGTAGATATGTATGGATCACTTGAAGGGTGACTTACTTTTTAACATGACTGTACATTGCTTTTCCCCGCATACACGGTAGAGTGCTCTTAAAAAGATGTTTTAAGATACAATTTAGGTAAGTAAACGTAATCTGAATAATGCTTACAACTAAAATATTGGTGTTGAAGAAACTAGTATACTATTGTTGTGTATAGCTTATTATGTGTTGCTTACAAACATTTGCGCCTGTGTAACAACATTTTGAAGCTGCCTGTACGCTTAGATGATAAAATCAGCCCTCTTTTCGAGTGTATTTAGAGATCTATGAGCTGTTAGCCTACGACCACAGATGTCCAAATAATGTGGCACGTTTGTGTTGGTGACATAATTATGCGAAAGAGTAAGTCTTAAACAGAAAAGATCAAGCCATTCAATGCATGTAACATGTTGATTTAGAATGGCCAATGTTGAAAAATTACAATATTAATCAACTCTGTGGTGCGTTTGAACACATTTACTAAAATATTGTAATTTGTGTAAACATCTAAACAGGCCATTGTGGCTGCCTAGCAATTATACACGGTTAGTCTTGAAAAACCCCAAACAGGTTTGCAACAAAGTGCTTTTCAATTGATCTGATCTTGAAACAAACTTTAAAGTGTTTCAAAACTATTGTTCAGTTGATTTTGGTACCCTTATGTCTTTCAATGGTTGGCAGTCTGAAGAAAATACAGAGCTCCGTAAAATGACCCTGGCCAGCTTGCTGGAGGAACTCACCGCTACTGAGTTAGCCCGAGTGAAAGTGTTTCTACAATGGAAACTTCGAGGGCTACAGGGCAATGCCCTACGGAAGGATAGAGAAAATGGATACCTGTGATCTAGCGATTGGCGTTGCCGCCATGTACTCTCACAAGACAGCGTTCATTATGGGTATGATCTTCACGCAAATCGAGCGCACGGACCTAGTGCTGAAACTGTCCGAAGGGTTAGGTTTAGGCCCATAGTTATTTTGGTGATCTGCGGGGATCTCCAGGCATCTTGACCGGTTGGACGGATCACACTGTTACGGCACGCTTTGTAAACATCTTCAGACAAATCTGTTTCACCGCAACTGTCTATGTAACCCCGTGTTCATGTGAATAACAATAAAGCCTTGTGTACGGATACTCATTGTGTGTAAGCGTTCATTTTCAACCACCCGAAAAGAAAACGTTGAATGGACCTAGTAACGTATAAACCCTGTTTGTTAACAAGAGCCTGGTAACGATGTGTGAAAAGGTTTATAAAAAATTCAACGTTTGGTGAATTAGCTTAGTTTCAAAAGATTTTCTGGTGCTCTTACAAGCGATACTATAACGTCTCTGCATTTGAACGTATCACGTTGGCCTAGATTTAGCAGTAAACTATGGTGGGACAGTATGTAATACATGGTTGGTAAAATGGTCGCGCAAGTCATCAAGGGCCTGAGGTATCAAATGAGCCTCAAACCATCTCTCTGCAGCCCGATATGCAGTAGATATGTATGGATCACTTGAAGGGTGACTTACTTTTTAACATGACTGTACATTGCTTTTCCCCGCATACACGGTAGAGTGCTCTTAAAAAGATGTTTTAAGATACAATTTAGGTAAGTAAACGTAATCTGAATAATGCTTACAACTAAAATATTGGTGTTGAAGAAACTAGTATACTATTGTTGTGTATAGCTTATTATGTGTTGCTTACAAACATTTGCGCCTGTGTAACAACATTTTGAAGCTGCCTGTACGCTTAGATGATAAAATCAGCCCTCTTTTCGAGTGTATTTAGAGATCTATGAGCTGTTAGCCTACGACCACAGATGTCCAAATAATGTGGCACGTTTGTGTTGGTGACATAATTATGCGAAAGAGTAAGTCTTAAACAGAAAAGATCAAGCCATTCAATGCATGTAACATGTTGATTTAGAATGGCCAATGTTGAAAAATTACAATATTAATCAACTCTGTGGTGCGTTTGAACACATTTACTAAAATATTGTAATTTGTGTAAACATCTAAACAGGCCATTGTGGCTGCCTAGCAATTATACACGGTTAGTCTTGAAAAACCCCAAACAGGTTTGCAACAAAGTGCTTTTCAATTGATCTGATCTTGAAACAAACTTTAAAGTGTTTCAAAACTATTGTTCAGTTGATTTTGGTACCCTTATGTCTTTCAATGGTTGGCAGTCTGAAGAAAATACTGTACAAAAGTTCCATTATTTGCATGGTTTGTTTGTAATGTGTACTTTAATTCAGCAACAACAAGATATGTTCGCTCTGTTTTTAAACAACAAAATAATTGGTTTAAGATACAATTTAGGTAAGTAAACGTAATCTGAGTAATGCCTGCAACTAAAATATTGGTGTTGAAGAAACTAGTATACTATTGTTGCGTATAGCTTATTATATGTTGCTTACAAACATTTGCGCATGTGTAACAACAGTTTGAAGCTGCCTGTACGCTTAGATGATAAAATCAGCCCTCTTTTCGAGTGTATTTAGAGATCTATGAGCTGTTAGCCTACGACCACAGATGTCCAAATAATGTGGCACGTTTGTGTTGGTGACATAATTATGTGAAAGAGTAAGTCTTAAACAGAAAAGATCAAGCCATTCAATGCATGTAACATGTTGATTTAGAATGGCCAATGTTGAAAAATTACAATATTAATCAACTCTGTGGTGCGTTTGAACACATTTACTAAAATATTGTAATTTGTGTAAACATCTAAACAGGCCATTGTGGCGGCCTAGCAATTATACACAGTTAGTCTTGAAAAACCCCAAACAGGTTTGCAACAAAGTGCTTTTCAATTGATCTGATCTTGAAACAAACTTTAAAGTGTTTCAAAACTATTGTTCATTTGATTGTGATACCCTTATGTCTTTCAATGGTTGGCAGTCTGAAGAAAATACTGTACAAAAGTTCCATTATTTGCATGGTTTGTGTGTAATGTGTACTTTAATTCAGCAACAACAAGATATGCTCGCACTGTTTTAAACAACAAAATAATTAAACGCTTCCGTTTAATTGTACCAAGGTAATGCCTGTCATCCCTTATGCACCTTTGGTGTTATGCGTTTCATGTCAGTATAGGGTACACTTTTCCTGGTTTTGATACCCCTTCTAACAACTCACTGTCACCATATCTAGTGTTTCAAGCCTCAAAAACTTAGAACCAAAAACAACTTGTAAATAATATTGACTGTGTCTTTTTGTGTATTAGATGCTTTTTAAAAACATATTTACTTCACAACAAAACAACATTTGTACAATATTGAGTCTTAGGGTGCCATAATGTCACACACACACACACATACACACACACACACACAGCCACCGTAAAGAGACTTTAGTGTCCTTAGTCTCTTCACATGTTGGCTGTTCTTGTTGGCACCATAGTGTGCTCCCGACTGGAGACAATCTCTCGGTCTCTGGTATGCATGCGTTTTGATTCTGCAAAAATCTGTCTCTTAATCAGGCTATGATGCCCTCTATTTTCACCTGTAGGTCTATATCGTCATTCAACAACAACTCTTGTGGAAATAAAATACAACTTAATAAGTTTAAACAACTCATGGTCATTCTGTTGATGTCTGTTTAAAAGTTCCGTTATTTACATGTAAGTAAAGTGTGTAATGAATAGCCTACTTTAATTCTGTTACATCGAACATTCTAACGCAACATATCACCGGTTTTAATGGTTTGACCTTTTCAGTTTAAGACCTTAACTTTCACATATTTTTATACCACACTATCTGTAGCTAGCGACCTCTTTTCCCATAACAGAGAAAAACCCTCAAAATACACTTGGTTAGATCGGTCTTTAGATGGTTAGATGTTTATGTTTGTGTGCATAAGTCCTATTACCTAAACGATCGGTCACGTTGTCCATGTTCGTCCTGTTATTTTGTTAAAAGCTACATAGTTACAAACAAAACAACCCCCATTTAAAAATAAAATTGTATCAAGCACACACACACACACACACACACACACTCCTGAAAAAATAAATAACTTCCTGGTGAACCCCCTCCTGGTGATACCTAAGCTGGGGCCTTAAACATGTGTTGGGTATGTTCCGTGCATTAAGATGTGCAAAGCTGAAATAAAATTTGATATGTATAAGAATAAAATTACAGTGTCATTTAACAAAACTGTTGAACTGAATAATTTTATTTCAAAAGTGCTGTAGAACCTTTCATTATGGTAAGTTTGCCTTCTGCCTCTTAAATTTGAATTTAAAATGCACACTAAATTAAAAGTTACTTTTGAAGGGGGGCAGAAAGACCTATTTAATTAGGTGTGTTGTGGGGTCCTCTATTATTAGTAATACATTGTTGGTATAACCCATAGTTTTTAAAACATTACACTTTTGCAACCCTGTCACAACAAACTTTATTATTTAAAAACCATAGCACATGCGCGCGCGCGCGCGCACACACACACACACACACACACACACAATTACCCCCCAGTACCTGAATTAGTTTATAGTAAGTGTCTGGAATTACTTTTTCAAATATTGTAAACTTAAAAGAAAAAAAAAAAAAAACAGCTAAAACACAGCGCACATCTTTTTTCTTCATTTGAACTTTGATATAATTGTATTTACTATAACCTACAATACACAATGTTTCAATATAACATTTGGTAATTAGCAGAATAAATACCACAAAACCCACCAAAATCTACTGTCAACTGCCTCTTAATCCGAAGGGTAGATTGACATTCAAAGACCTATTCAATCATGTGTGTTGTGAGGTCCTCTATTATTAGGAATACACTTTTGGTATACTTTTGAAAACATTACACGTTTGCAATCTTGTCGCAACAATGTTCAAATAAACAAACTTTATTATTTAAAAATCATAGTGCGCTCGCGCACACGCACACGCACACGCACACACACACACACACACACATACACACAATTACACCAGTGCCTGAATTAGTTTATAATAAGTGGCTTGAATCACTTTTTCAAATATTGACACTTTTTATTTAATGTTCTGCAGTGATGGTATCCACTAATATGTCAACTTTAAAGAAAAAACATTTTTCATTTGAACTTTGATATAATTTTATTTACTATAACCTACAATACACAATGCTTCAATATAACATTTGAAAATTAGCTGAATAAATACCACAAAACCCCACCAAAATATAAAATAACGTCTTGAGAATAAACTAGGCTACAGTGATAAAAGCATGACGCAAAAACGAACCTTCTGGGTTTTAACAGAGAGGTATAGACCGCGTGAGCGTTGTAACTTCGAGGCTGTAACTTCAACAGACCATCGGCTCTCGCTGAATGACTGGATATGGATTTATCACAAAACAGTTCATTAACATTTCATTACCAGACCAATTAACTCAAGTTTCACTTTTCTTTATTAGCTTTTGTTTGCCTAGGTTGTCAGCACCCCCGTACTACTGCTTAAAAACCATTATGTTTTTGACTATGCAACGAAATCCGCCTTTAAATCCTACTAGCTCCACTCTAAACAGTCTACGTTATGTAACTTTAGTTGCCATGATAACTGAAAACACTACTGCGTTCGCATGCCTGATAATTTCCCCCCTTTGTATACTGAAAAAATCCAACGTGGAAAGGCGTCAGTTGATTATCGCGTCTTAAATCTAACATTTTTGCTTGTAAGGACAAAATAAATAAACAGATAAAAAAAAACTAAAACAGTGGAAAGTTGTATCTTGTTACCCCATGTAAAGCACGTGTTGCATACAAACTGGTGAAGACGCATAAATAAACAAAGAAAGTCGCACACTTTATGCCCCCGTAATGTATTACCAATGTGTTATAATAAATTTCGGCACACATTTATCCAACTAACCCTTTTAGACAGCCTCGTTATACAAGACCCTGGAATACTGAAAACGTTTATAGCCATACATTAGCCGACATAACTTTATGCAATAGGCCATTTTCTGAGTGTGCTATTTAATAGCCTACCAAGGTAGCAAACGGTTTTCCAAATTAAAGTTTTAGAACAAATAAAATCTAAAAATTTTACACAAACCTCTCCATGACCAATCCGTAGATTATATCCTTGTGATTTGAATAGCCTACACAGTGCTGCGTCTAATTTACTTTTTTTTCTTTTTTTTAAAAAAAACGTTAAAATAAAAAATCGGAGAAGTTACAACTAACAAGTTTTAGAATGCCGACATTAAATTTGAGTAGGCTATTTGAAGAAAGTTGTACAAACAGTCAGCTAGCTAACCGTACTTTACGCGTAGTCTCCAATTATTTAGCCCAAAAGCTAGGCATACATCTTCTTCTTCGTGTTTGTTTATTGGTTCTTCCCAAACTACACTACGTTCAAGGGGTATTACCGTCTAGGCCTGTGTAAAAAATTAAAAAAGGTTTCTTCGCCATAACTTCTGGAGAGTTGCGTGTTGGTAGACCGCTGTAGACAAGCTTCTTAGTAGGTTCATTAGAAACCCCCTGGACTCCTTGTCGCCGGCACCACATGGTGGATACCCCCACCCCACAGAAACCCATCAATCAGCCATTTTGACATTTACCGTTTTCGCGCCAAAACCACTACTTCAAATTCCAGCGTTGGTCTGCGTAAACGTACGTGGAACCCCACGTGACAAGACGTTTAGGGGGTCGTATTCCTGCTTGAAACATGTCTGGACAAATTTAGTTATGCCCCGATGGCCCGCGAGCTGCAGCATTGTGTATATGCTCCTCTACGACTTGAAACTTTCCATGTGTTTTTTTTTTCGTTTTTCGTTTTAATTCTTTAAAACGTAACATATTCTTTTATTTAAATTCTTTCTTCATAGTCTTTCTTGCGAACCATTCTAGGCTTTTAAGCGCGCTATCTCGCCTTTTGGACCTATCTTTGTCTATTTTTGAACAGTATTGTGATTTCGCGGAACCCGAGATTTCTTCTAAGTTTTTAATGTTCACGGGCGATGTATTGAGTTCCACTTTCAACCCGGAGTTTATTTTTTCTTCCTTCTTGGCATCTAACAAGTCTTTACAATGATTCTGTATAATGTTTTTTCATTATAGTCCACGGCGCTTTTTCACGTTTTAACAAAACTGCTTGAATTATTCTATTCTTTTTAACAAGCGGCTGTTGCCGCTAACACAAACTGCTTTTTAAAAATAAAACTTAATTACCGCTGCTACTACTACTGCTACAACTAACAACATATACATTTATACACCATTACTTTTTCACGATGTTTTTCAAATAAAACAATGTACAACACATTGCCAATATGTTTCCCCTAAGCACCCTGGCCCGTCCATAAAAACAATTCGTCACAAAACCACAACGTTTACAACAATTCCCAATAAAATGACATCGACAAACCCTTGGAACGAAAAACCCACAAACCCCCGCCCCGAATGATGATGCATCATCATAATCATTAAAAAAAAAATCATATATATTTTTTTAATTTATGCATAATCATAATTTTTCATAAACTCATTAATATTCATAAATTGACCTTTGACCCCATCAATCAAATTTTGACAGATACCGAATCAAATTTCTCTCATATATATACGTGACGTTAAATGGCGCTGTAATGACGACATGTAGTCCAGCTGTCTCTCGTGTTCGTGTTTGTTCATTTGAATGTATTTTGTTGTGTCGGGCTTTTGTATTTGGTTTTTTTTCATGCGCTGTGTGTCTGTAGTGGGACGGGGAAGCGGGCTGGAGATTTTTCAGAGCACTCCTGCTGCTCGTTTGATAATATTGATGAATTGTCTAGTTGATATTATTTTGTTCATGGTCGTCACCATATTCGCAACATATGCTTGGGAATGTCCGTTGGATCTGCAGACTGCAGCAACAAAGTTTACCATCGCTCTTCACCGGAGTTGAAGATTTCGGGACTGATCCGGGAGTGCAGAGAATCTTCGGAGGGCAGCCAGGGAAAGAGAACGTGGTGCGGGGGAGGAGTGAGGAGACGACTGGGAGGATTTGTGGTTCGGTGCTCCGTTTCGGCGGTGTACAGAGACCGCGGCGCTGCGTGTGGAGGCGGAGTTTGTGTGTTGGACTGCTTGGTGACACTGGACATCTCGGGAGAGCGAGACAATTTTTTAAATCATGGCTGTATTGCACTTTAATTCACTTGATTGATGTAATGATTCTGTTGGATGTCTTTGTTTGATATGTTTGTTTGTGTGTTGTGGGTCTGCCCCACTGTCTGTCTTTTTTTGTTGTTGCTGGGGCTACAACTGAAGTTCCCTTGCAGGAAAATAAAAGTTATTTTATTCTATATATAGGTATGAATATATACTGTTACCCCCATATGCCAGTTCTTAAGAAACCGACACTGATGTTTGACTTTTTCATTTCTCATTTCACCAGATTCCTTGCAACTGGGGATTCCTACAGATCCATTGCCAGCAGCTACCGGACTGGGGTCTCCACTGTGGCCTCCATAGTCCCCAGTGTTGCCAGGGCAGTTTGGAGCAGTCTGGTGACAGACTATATGCCTGTGCCAAGGGAGGAGGATTGGTGTGCCATTGCTGAGGGATTTCATCATAGCTTGAACTTTCCCAACTGTGTGAAACACATGGTAATACAGGCTCCACCTAACTCTGGCTCTGCCTACCACAACTACAAGGGGACCTTCTCCATTGTGCTGCTGGCTGTGGTGGATGCAAGGTACCTCTTCCGAGTGGTGGATGTTGGCGCCTATGGGAGACAGAGCGATGGGGACACCCTGGCGAACTCTGCCTTCGGCAAGGCCCTGTTAGCTGGCACACTCAACCCGCCTGGGGACCACCTGCTGCCTGGAGCTGAGCATCTGGGAGCCCAAGCCCATGTGTTCATCGCTGACGAGGCATTCCCTCTGCAGAGACACCTCATGCGGCCATGCGATCCAATCTGCCGCACACGAAGAGGGTCTTCAATTACCGGCTGTCTCGTGCCAGGATGGCTGTGGAGTGCACCTTTGGCATCCTTGCCGCACAGTGGAGATCGTACCGGCGTGTGGTATGTTTGACACCATGGAATGCGGAGGCATGTGTGAAGGCACGGTACGTACCCCCTTTTTTAATATGACTGGTCTAGGGGTAGAATGGGGGAAGCGTAATATGACGTGTCTGCACGCAACGCTGGGCAAGGACAATGCTGTGGTGCAATATATAACTATATTGGACAAACGAGGGTAAAAATACCACAGGTAACAAAGGTTTATTAACAAATAATAATAATAATAATATGAGAGAACACATAGACAAAGGTGAGGACTCCATAACAAACGGGTACCAAAGCATAGAAATAAACAAAATACCCCCAGCTAATTCTAAAGCCCTAAGTCCCCTAACCCGAATACACAAATTATCCTCCTATCTACCTAGCTATCTGTCCCACCTAAACTAAGCCCATAATTACAAGAGGCGGCACCCGCCTGGGAAATTAGCCTGGTGTATATATACAAATTCCAACTGCGTGATGCGAGGTGTAAGCCCTAGGGCATCTTACCTACATACCTCGCCCTCCCCTGAGCCATATAATATCGGGAAGATGACGAACAAACACAGTTTTCTTGGACAACAAAATAACAAAGACTAAAGTTGCGGACAGAAGACAGTTCTCACACACACGACAATACAGCAACACGCAAGTTCAAATCAATCAGTCTAACAGAGGAAGCGGGACGTTTAAATGGAAGCGTACGCCTCTCTGATTGGACACCGGACAACATGCAGGCGAACACCATTGGCCGACAACAGGGGGACCGAACCAATACCTGAGAGAGAGAGAGAGAGAGAGAGGGAGAGAACAACCCGCACCCGTATTAACTCGATCTTAGGGTCACGTCCGTAACAGTGTGTCTTCCACAACTTCCTCCGGTGGACGACGAGGGATCAGGCACCTCCATTACCTGACCGTGTGAGGGGGGGAAGAGAGGCTCAGCCACCAGGTGGGATGTTGCACCTTCGCAGAGTTGGGAGCAACAATGCCACATGGGAGGCCATGAGAGTGAGAGCATGGACAGAACATGTGTATGTTTATTTTAAATTAACATTGTCTGGGGTGGATATAATTGTGCGTAAATAATTATTTCTCTGCATGATCAATTTATACTTTTTGTTTTGTTAGTGCGCAATATATAGATTTACCCCAGACCATTGCTTTTTTAAATGTCTTGTATGTAGAATAGGATATTTTGCCTTTTATCCATAAAAACACTTCCCATTAAGCCCACTTGACTGTTTCAATGATGTATTCCCTTTGAACCCTTTCCATAAAGGCACACATGTAAGGAACTGAAATGAAAAGGGGTCATTTCATTAAAAATTTAAAAAAGTCACAGAAAGGAGTATTTTCACTTTTAAATACTATTTGTGATAATTATTTAATAACAGTAAAATTAAATGCACCATACAACAATGAACAAAACAATGAACCCCCCCACCCCCATATAACATTTAATCTGCCTGGCTATATTCAGCTTCAACCATCAGCTCGTGAATTTTTAATTTTAATTTTGCCTTCCTGGCTCCAGGGAGCAGGGTAAATACCCTTCAGAGCAGGGTAAATGCTCTTGAGGAACATCATGTCCTCATCATCAATCCCTGCCTCCTTATCAGGCTCCTCTAGGAGGCGATGCTCAAATGGGGAGAGAGTACTGCCAGCTCCCCTCTTCCTAGATTTACCGGAGCTTGTGCCCGGCATGTTCTCCTCACATACATCCTCAACTCCACTCTCATCCATTTCCTGTGTCTCCCTGTCCTGTGACCTTTCCCCGCCTTGCTCTTGGTCTCGCTCTCCTTCTGCGTCTCCCTCTCCTTCTGCGTCCATGTTTCCTCCTGTGTCCTTATTCAAAAGGTAGGGCCCCAGAAAGGCCTTCATAAAGCGCCATGGCTTTTTAGCAGCCCCACCAGCAGCTCCACTCCTCTTCTGCTGACTTTCCCTATTCTTCTCCCTTTTATATGTTGTGCGAAGGATTTTCCACCTTTTCTGACACTCTCCCACTGTAACCACAGTATTGGAAATGTATTGTATTATTGACACGTACTTATGGGTGAGAGAAACAGGAATAAATAGAAGAAAGCTGGCACTAGAGATGGACGGGGAAAGGATGACAGATGGTTATAGACGGGAACAACTATAGGGTTGGAGGAGAGAGCCACCTGGAAAGTGAACGGAAAGAGGTTTTGATAGAGAACAGAGAAGCGAATGAGGATTACAACCAGAGTATGCCAGATATGACATATCTCAATCAATTATTCTATTCAATGGCTGATAAAATAACCATGGGGCTGATGAGTTGATTTTAAACAACAGACTGATAGATCCAATATCCAATATGATATTGGAACCCTAGTGCTTTAACTGCCTACACATAACACACACAACTAAACAGCATTTCTGACAATACAGTAGGCTCTGGAATAAGTGGCATGACGTTACATTAGCTTACCTGTGAACAGTAAATCATACCTTTTCGCAGTTTTGGCTTCCAATAGCCAACCTACTTGATATGCTAACGTTAGCTAAACATAGCATTTATCCAGTGTTGTGTGAACATTTTATTCACACAATAAAATAACAAAGACCATATCATTCGCATTTGCCCTCCAAGCGTCAATTTTTAGGCGCTTATCCGGGAATTCCTTTTGGAATACATTGAACAGGACGTGGTAGGCTTGGACCATTAATATTAGCTGCGCCTCCATTGCTGCAATTTGAGTGAAATCGGGCGGAACAATTATCCACAAAATGGTTTCGTATCGGTTGGAGAAATATGAAGCGCGGAACTCTGATTGGCTGCCGTCGCTCAGCTTCATAGAGAACGAATGGACTTCTGGTGAATGGGCAACTGAATTTGCTTGATGCGAGAACACAGCGTAAGGCAGACCCGAACGATGTGTTGCGGTTTAGTGACAAAACACTTATTAGCACCCATCACTCTTCTAATTTGTCTGGCTTGAAATTGAAAGCTTGTAGTTTTTGCTCCATTTTTAGGATAGTCATGGACTCGCAGCGCTTGTTGACGTCTCTGCTAGAATGTACAAACTAACGTCGGTTTGTTTCATGGCATGCACCGATCAGCTGTGCGCGATATGAAAACGTGGCGGTGGTTGTTTGGTAACAGACGTGATTTTTATTTTTTTAATTATATAAATACTTTTTTCAGTTTATGATTGAGGCAAGGCCCCTTTCAGGTGAGAGGCCCGTTTCAGGTGAAACGAATGAAACGGAGCAAAGGCCGCCTATGACAGTTTGCCTGTCAAAACTGTCAACGTCTTGTCAGTCAACTGAGTGAGCTGCTGCAAACCCATACAGCAGACAGTGGCATCTAGCGGTGGAGATTGGTACTACATTTTCTGCATGATTCTGCGGCTTGTTTACTATTCCGCGGCTGGCCCTGAATTCCACAGAAATTTCCACGATCGTGGAATCCTGGGGGGACTATCTAATACCCCTATAGCCTTTGTTTAAGTGTCCAAAGTTCCAAAGCAGCCATTATTTTGTACAGAAAAAAACAGTTTGTTGTTATTGATATTCAAGAATCTCAGCCAATAGTAGGCTAGTGGTCAAAGCCAAGGTGCTGGAAGATAGTTTTATCTGGCATATGGATGCTGGTAGCCTGTCAACCAATAAGTAGGGTCGCACATTTAATAATAGCCTACTAGAACGCCCCTGGTTTTTTAGACGGGATTTCCCGGGAAACCCGGGAGCAAGGTGTTATAATCCCAGGTTTAAAAATATAAAACTTTCGGGAAAATATTAAATTACATTCCAAACTGATCGAGAGCTTATAAATACTCCACTAGCCCAACACCATATGTACTTTGTCCTACCTGCATTTTGTTGTCGATTTGTGAAGACAATTCATGCAACGTCATATCTTTGTTGTGCGTTCTACTATCTGGAATGTTCTCATTTCCAGCAGCACTGATTCCCAGAGGGTGTTGGATAGTAGAGCTTCTACTGTATTCCAACAAAAATGGAGGTGTTGTTCCAATGCGAGGGACAGTATCATATATAATGATGTTTCACATGACAGTATCGTGATATTATTTTTAATAGACATCGCAGAGCCCTACCCACAACAGGCCCTCTGTTTAGGGTGGTAAGCAACCCCGGAAAATACGCGTGGCATGATTCTTGGGACAGGACTGTGAGGGACTATCTAGGAGGCCTGCAGGGATGGTTGAGGGGCCATAAGTGAGGAGTTCTGTCTGTGGTCGCAGGTAGTGTTGCACCCTCTGCTAGTTCCATGGGACAGTGAGGCGACATTAGCTGGCCCCGTTTGACAGGTGCCCTAAGAAAGGACCACAGTGACAGACTTTGAGGGACCCTGGAGGATCTACTTTGGCGGACAGGAAAGCAGGCTGTAGAAGGCCTATACTGGCATGGCCCCCAACTCAGAATCTGTTGTGTGGGTGAGGGTCAGGGCCGGCCCGACCCAATAAACAGAGTAAACATTTGTTTAGGGCCCTGCGATTGTTTCGGGGCCCTAGCCCCTCCCTCCAAGATAATAATATTTTTTTTTTTGCCAATCAATTAATCTAATAAACAGTACACACAACCATAACAATGAAATGTAGTTTGTTTCGTTTCGTATATTTTTCTAAATTTCTTAAATGATTCTGACATGTGCTGGTGGTGATGTCATGTAGTAAGCTGTGCATGTAAGCTAACCCTAACCCTAACCAGACTTCTTGTCAGTCCCATTCAGTTCATAAAGTCTCTTCGCTCAGGTCATCTGTCCTGAGGTCTAAATCAGTATGGTGTGTATGGAGAAGTCTTGCATGCTCATATCCTGAAAGATGCAGCAGAACTGCTTCCTGCCCTTTTGAAAAACTTCAGTCCTCTTCCGTTTGTCAAACACCAACAATATACAGTGCTGTGAAAAAGTTTTTGCCCCCTTCCTGATTTCCTCTATTCTTGCATATTTCTCAGACTGGATTGTTTTCAGATCTTTACACAAAATATAATATTGATTTTAGGGAACCTGAGTAAACAAATGACACATTTGTTTTTTACTTATTAAATGTATTTAATGAACAATAAATCCCAACACCCATTTTCCTTGTGTGAAAAAGTAATTGCCCCCTTACAATAACTGCAGCCAATGTATAATAAAGTAATCATTTGTAATATTTGGTCACATATCCTTTGCATGCCATGACTTCCTGATGTCTTTGACCCAACAATATCAAAAGACTCTTGAAATCTTATTTTCTGGTATTTCTACAAGCGATACTATAACCTCTCTGCATTTGAATGGATCTCTATGGGAATTGGGGGGTGGGACTAGATTTAGTTGTAAATTACACTGGAATAGTATCGAACACATGGTTGGCTAAATGGCTCTAAGTCATCAAGGGTCTGATGTATCAAACGAGCCTCAAACCATCACTCTGCTGCCAGATATGCAGTAGATATGGATGGTTCACTTTAAGGGTTGTTTCTCCTGACAAATTTTCCTTTTGAACTCTATGGAAAAATAAGTCAGGAGAAACAACCGGAAATTAAAGATCTAACTTGTAAATCGTCCCCTATTACAAATTTTATTCTCATATCTGTCATGGAGGACCTGTTAATTGTTGCGGTGTAAGGTGGGTCTGTTACCTACAGTAGGCTAGAAAATTTCCACGATCGTGGAAAAATCACCATTTTTTTAATACAAACTTTATTTAACGGTTTATTTAACGTATGTACCGCGGGTGTGCGTCCGCGTCTGCGTTTGTCTGTTATATCGTAAAAGTAAATCCCGGTTAACCAGCCACGTAGATACACGCGTCAGATAATTTTTTTTTTATTTTTTTTATTTTTTTTTTTATTTTTTATTTTTTTACGCGTCAGATAATTAAGTTCTCGCGGGCCACATAAAATGACATGGCGGGCCACATCTGGCCCGCGGGCCTTGAGTTTGACACCTATGCACTAGACTGTCCGTTTTTACAACGTTATGGCATGATTTTTACGCTCCTTCAATTGTGATAGTGATTGCTACCTACCAGAAAACATCCCATGAAATTATTGCTTGTTTTCAGGGTAAGATTTATTTTTCTATCTGACTGATTCAACCGACTGATTGCATTTCTGATTTTTATATAAACGTTCCGATACGTAAAATACGTGATGCATTTTACGCTCTCTGTTGAAGGGAAAAAAGCGAACCCCAAAGAGATGGCAGCACATTTCGGCTTATTTATACATTTTTGTACAATGGCCGCTGCGTTTTTGCGGTTACATACAGTACAAAAATCTCAACAAAACACGTTTTCAACGTAAAAAAAAAAACATACAAAGCACTGTCTGTAATGAATTCCAATTTTCTTTCATATTTCTTATTTTTATCTGTATTGAATTATTCATCCCTCTTTCTCAACTGTAAATTATGTTTCTTATAAATGTCTGAACTGTACAAAAATTTCTCCCAGTAGCAAATATTTTAAATCCTGTAGGCAAAAAAAAGTGACAAGTTACATTAAATAATTTAGGAAATATTGGGTAGCATTGCTTTAGAATAGTTTAATTAGTGTGAGTTACGATAGGCAATATTGTTGTAACTTTTTATATCAATACTTTTAAAGGCAGGCCTAGTTTTTGCAAGTTGGAATTAATTACTTACAGACAGTGCTTAGTAGGCTACGCATGAGGGCTTTTTTTTATTTTATGTTTTTACGTTGAAAATGTTTTTTGTTGTGATGCCAGGTTACATCACGTTCTGGTCATATAGTATATTCATAGATATGGGAAGATTAGTTCTCATAGATCCTTTCCACTTCAGATTTACTGATTGCATGGGCAGCGCCATTTCTCACAGAAGTAGTCAACTTTTCTTCTTCTTTGAGGTGGCAGAGTATCACCAATCCAACAGAATGGATCTATCGCCATCTACAGTGCAAAACTGTCAATGCATGTTTCTGAAAGTGAGACGTAAATACACCACCTTTCACTAAACTTGTAAGGCAAGGCAAGGCAAGTTTATTTATATAGGACATTTCATACACAGAGGCAATTCAAAGTGCTTTACATAAATACAGAATATGACATACAATGAAACATTTAAAACAATCTGAATAACAGAAAAAATAAAACAGTTTAAAATACATTTAAAAAGATAAATAAATTAGAAAATAATAAGAAAAAAAGATTAAAAAATGCATATAAAAGTGCAATGCAGCACTTTAAAAAGCCAAGCAGAACAGCAAGGTTTTAAAAATACAATAAATGCAGTACAATGCAATGAAATTTCATAATAATTCTTGAAAAACCTACTAACTTTGTGTTTCTCGCATTTTTGCACCGTTGATTTGCATCGATGGCTCAGTGGGTGACAGATGTGGAGTTAGATGGATAACGAATGGTTCTTCCACCTGCATTACTGTTCTCTCCATTTAGCACTGGGTGGCAGTATTCGAAACAATGGCAAGCAGGTCGCAACCCCCATTCAGGTTAGAAGGCCATTCTCAGAACATCCAGGTCAGAGGTCATTCTCTGATCATTGGTTGACATTGGTAAGCCACACCCAATTGACGACATCTCAAAGCTGGAGTTATCACAGCATGCCGACTCAGTAGCACCCTCTAGGGAACTGTATGAGTGTATTGTGTTGTATTTAAAGGTCAGATTTAATAAACCTTTTTGCACATTTTAAAAGCAGCAGTTGGTATCTAACCGCCATGGTGCACTGATAATTTGTGCTTGCGCTGACAGCAAACCTGGCTGCTATTTTCTGCATTTTATTTTTCATTCAGCTGTATTTGTGGGAGATGCAATGTAGGATATGTAAGGAAGATGTGTTAAGCACATAGGTATCTTTGTAAAGCTAACCCTAAATATCTTCCATATTGCCTGGTAAACTTTTGATTGTGGCTGGTAAGATTTTCTACTCAACCAGCCACTTTGGCAGGTAACCACCCAGGTTGTGTTATATTGTAAAAGGTAATGTGGCTGGTAAAATGGTGAAAATGGCTGGTGGTTTTTAGAATCCACAAGCCACTCTGGCCAGTGGGTGAAAAAGCTAATTTAATTCCCTGCTGACCTGCATTGTGGTTAGAGCACAGTAACAATCCTCCTAACCCTTCTCTCTGATAGCTGTAAAAATGTCCTCATTACTACGTTTTGGGAAGCCAGACACACTTCAGACACACTTTCTGTTTTTAAGTGTAGGCTCCAAACATTACGATCGCCTCCGCCCTTCCAGTTCACCTTCCCTTTTGTTCTCCGTGTTTTCCTCCTCCTTCTCGTTCCTATACGTTCGTATAGTTGAAATGGCACCATCTTGTGGTCAAAATGTGGTAGTACTATGTACTCGTACTATGTTGGCCATCTAATATCCTTTCATATCACATTTATAATATATGAAGAAACAATAATGTGATAGTGGGTGTCATGGTCGTTCACCTTAGAGATGAAATTACCCATTGTTTAGATATATGCTTGTGATACGAGTTCTCCCTCTGGCTCCCAACTGTCCAATCATCCATCTAATATCTCTTTGAAAGCTTCAAATATGCTCTTTTTTGATAATAAGGCTGTTAATCATTTACACTGAATTCCAAGACATTACATTACATTATAGTCATTTAGCAGACACTCTTATCCAGAGCGACGTACTTACAAGTCCTCCATTTATACAGCGGGATATTTTTACTGAAGCAATCAGGGTTAAGTGCCTTGCTCAAGGGCACAATGGCAGTGTGTATCCCCAGCTGGGTATCGAACCTGCAACCGTGTGGTTACTAGTCCTGTTACTTAATCACTGAGCCACTGCCACCCCCTATGACATGAACTAGGCTAAACTAAATCAAATTTAGGATACTTATTAGCTAGCCTACACATTTTTGTTCAGGAATATTAACATGTTGACATGTTCTGGTATTAATCTGTGCGTATGCTAGTCTGTTTATGGTAAGGCCCGCCACCGAGAACACCCGCTCCTGGGGCACGGATGTCCCCGGCACATGCAGATAGCGTCTGGCTAAAGCTGGGGACACATTACGTGACTTTTCCAATCGTAATGCTGCGTTCTCACATCCAGAAACTTCGGTCGCCCAGTCGCCGGAAGTCCATTCATTCTCTATGAAGCTGAGCGACGGTCAGCGACCTGAGCAACTAGGCAACTGAGCGACCAAAATCGGCCGATAAATGTTGTAACTTTTAAGCGAACATCCCCTAACAGCCAATCAGAGTTCCGCGCTTCATATTTCTCCAACCGACACGAATCCATTTCGTGAATAATTGTTCTGCCCGATTTCACTCAAATTGCAGCAATGGAGGAGCAGCTAATAATAATGGTTCAAGCCTACCACGTCCTGTTCAACGTATAACATAACCTTAAAGGATATATGTGGCTGTTCTACCAATATCACATTGAGCCCAAACTACATGTTGAGTTTTATACATAAATCTATCTATGTATCTAGATAGATAGATAGATAAAGATCGCTAGCTCGCGACGAAGATAGATATAGGCTAGCCTATCGCTAGCTAGCGAGAACACATAATTATCAGTGTCATGACATAACTATAAAAAATATGATGCATCGCAAATATGTCTTTGTTATATGTAGGCTACTGCCGTTGTTTCTCTTTATCAAATAATTGTAGCTGCACGAACTGACTTGGATGACACACCGGGAAGCTCTTGCCCCGCCCCCAGCCTCGTAGAATTGACCGACTCAGCGACCAAGTTGCTCGCTGTGATAACGCAGCGTAAACGACAATGACAATAATGAGTACCACACATTTAACAAATGTTTTATGCAGATTTTCAGTCTCTTGTGTCGCACACACGTAACGACGGCTGTTTTTCAGGAGCACAAATCTAAAAAAACAGCGAATTTACGCAGACGGATGCAGTTCTCTCGCATGAACGTGATTTCTCGTGGTAGACCTGCACTCGCGAGTGTCTTTTTTCCCGATATTTTGAAATCAAAACAAACATGGAGCCCATACAGCAGGGGTCGGCAAGTAAATTTGGCCTCGGGCCAAATTAGCGTTATGGTTGCACTCAAAGGGCCGGTTGTAACTTTGAGACTATAAATATAACCATATTTGGGAATTTCGCGGACCTCGATTGTAATTGTTGACGGGGGGGGTGCAATCAATAATTTCTGTTGACGGGGGGGGGGGGGTGCAATCGCCTTTTACAAACTTCGTTTATTTAACGCTTCCGCGTTTTTCAAACCACACACCGCATGTTGGCTATTTCAGCACCACGCGTTGTCCACCTAATTATTCATTCACTACTATCTGTGCGTGTTATTCACTCTCAACATGGATAAAAGTACAATAAGCATTCTTCAGGTGTGGGTAGATTCTCTATTCGGACATTATAGCCGATACGTCGGACTGTCGGTTCGATATTGTAAAAAAAAAAACGAGTTTTTTTAATTTATTTTTTTAAATCTCAAAATTATCTGGCGGGCCAAATATTATTGCTGGCGGGCCAAAAATGGCCCGCGGGCCACCTGTTGCCGAGCACTGCCATACAGCTTGCAACTTTGTCAGTGTTGACATTATGCAGACAGACACGCTCATGTGTCTGCCACAAATCGCTCCTAATTTGTAGTATTCCAAAAAAAACATATTTATTCGGCTCAGCCATCCGCACGTTGGATTTGATGTTTACTTTGTTTCCGTATTTTTCCACCTCTGCCTTCCTCTGTCGCAAACTCACTTTTCCCGACTGGGATCGTAGGAGACAGATTACAGTAGCGTGCCGGACGCGTCATTTCTTTTCCCAATGCAGTTCTGCCATACTTCAGCCATAACCACGCCCCCACGAGTTTTCATTGGATGATAGAGCTAGCTAATGTTAGCCCTCTAGTATTTACTTTTACATTTAATTAACTTAACGTTATCTTCTGGTTGACATAACGCTATCCCATGATTAGTTATATCCATCCCCATTACTGCTGTTCTGACAAGCCGTGATGCTCATGAAATGTCTAATTGATATGATATTTCAATTGTGTCTTTTCTTTCTGTACGCCCTAAACGTATTGTTTAGCTAAACGCACTTATGGTCTCTTTTGTTTGACAGATGAAGACAATGCGGTGCCGATTCAGAAGCGGATCTCAGAGTTGAGCTGCCACCAAAGTGGGAGCTTTTAACTTTTATTGTGCCTTGTAAAGTTTTCGTGCGTCATACGTGTTTCTATCATGCAATGAAAACTCGTGGGGGCGTGGTTATGGCTGAAGTATGGCAGAACTGCGTTGGGAAAAGAAATGACGCGTACCGGACCCTATTATCGGCCGGAAAACATAAATTGTTGTGTTCATCATACGATACTGATACTGATATTATTCGGGCACATACCATTGGACATATTATATTTATTAGGTTAACAAAACGATAAGCTAACTTTTAAGCCAATAAACATGTAGATATGACCGGTAGTTTTTTTTGTTTTAACGACTTTTAGATGAGAAAGAGCTGCAAAAAAAGTGGCGCCCATTATCGGGCGGCTGTAGTAATCCATAAAGAAGCTCACGATTTTTGTTGTTTTAAAAATCAATGAATAGTTTATCATCATCAAGAAAGATAGCTACCGTTTGAATAACCAATATGTTGGCAAAATAGCTGGCAAACTGGATTTACCTGCCAGTCCTAAAGTTGTCAATCTCATTTGATTTATTTATTCACAAAACAATAAACTAACTTTTAAGACACTTATATAGGGTGCAGCAGACAGTGGGTAGGGTCAGGCCTGCGGGGAGGTGTAGGAGGGAGGAGACAATTATAACAAGGCTTCGGGTGGGGGAACATGGTAAACATGCTAGATGATGCTATAGGTACACATGTCCACAGAGGGAACATGGTAAACATGCTTGATGATGCTATAGGTACACATGTCCACAGAGGGAACATGGTAAACATGCTTGATGATGCTATAGGTACACATGTCCACAGAGGGAACATGGTAAACATGCTAGATGATGCTACAGGTACACGTCCACATTTTCCTTTTCCGTTTCAGTGCATTCCATATGTAAGAAATAATAATTTAAGAAAATCACAGAAAGATTTAAAAATCCAAGTGAACATTTGGAGTTGGGAGGTCAGCTATTGCTTTCACTGTGTCAGAAATAAAATAAACAAAAATAGATGGTGGTGTTGTACAGCTTTTGATGAAAACCTTCTTATGTACCTCAAAGGTGAAATTCATTTTTACGAGGGTAGATCAAGTTCAAAGCGTACATTAATCCAAACAACATGGCAGCCACAAAAGCCACACTGTCAAGGTCCAGTTGTACTGTCAGGCCCATCAAGACAATCCTGATGTCTTCCAGTTCATCACTGACATTGTTTCCTTTGATGATAAAGATCTCCACCATGGTGGCCTTGGTGGCAGCCTGGATGAGGGCTTGGTCCCTATGTTCATACAGTCTATGCTTGGTCCACTGCCTGTAGAAAACACATTCAGATCAAATGAATTAATTATACAAATGTAGTGTTTGTACAGGAATAAGGACATAAACAAAACTTAAATGTCAGCCCTCAACATTATAAATAGTACTTACCACATAATGCCTCAAGGCTTTCTGGGCCATCATCACCACCACTATAAAGACTTGGAGAGTGCCACTCAACAAATCAAACAGGGTGAATTAAGGTCTGTGAAAAGATATGTAAACAACATATTTTGTCAATTGCCTTGTTTGCAAGAACCCCAAGTAATGTCATAAAAGGTGAAATCATTTAAATTACATCATTCTAGTGATGGGCATTTGGTCTGAAATTGGGAATCAATTCCAGAGCCGGTTCTCAGTTTTGGAACCGGGTTTAAGAATAGATTCCAATTCCAAATCAATTCAAAATGTTTCTTATGAAACGCTGTCACTGCGTTGCTGTATTAATTAGCGAGTTCACTTGCAGTTAAACATAACAAGCCTATATCAAGGTGAAAACAAGCAGCATTGAAAACAAGGTGCTAGCAGCATTGCTGATTTCACAATGACTTTGGCTTTTCTCCAAAACCGTTGGCCTATTCCCTATTGTCGCCGCGTAACGTCATGGGTTTGGCTTTTTTGATTGACAGATTGCATCACTTGTTTTGGTATTTAGAAAATGAGCCTGAAACTCTGCTAGCAAGCTGATATAAAGCTTATGGCTAGCCTAGGATACTAGCTAACGTTAATCTAGTTTGTGCAATTTGGGCTATTTTTATCTTGCACGTCTTGCACGTCTTTTTGATTAAAATGTCAATTCTGTCAATTCTACGATTAAAGTTTGAACCGGCAATTGTCAACTTGTTAAAAAAAAGTTTAATAGCTGCTATAGTTGATACAGGCAGAAGGTACTCCCACACACTGATGCTTGCACCTAAACATTTATTTATGTGAAACATTTCGGTCACACAGACCTTCCTCGGGCATGAAAATAAGGACAAAGAATGGACTTCAGAAGATCATGTGACCAATCAGACAAAAACATGAATGATGTTTGTGACATCATACATACATACATACAGTAGAAATAATCCACAAAGGTGGAGGCTAAGTGTGGATTAAAAAGTACCCCCATATGAGACCATGCACAACAATGTTAAAGATGAATTATTTAACTTCAGATTGTGTATAAAATAGCCGGTAGATTGTTTGTCCACCTGAGTTTCTGTTAAATAACAATAACAGCCATTGTTACGGTGTCACAGATTGAATAGGGTTAGGTTAAGTAAATAAATGTTACTTTTTGTGTAAAGTAACATTTATTTATCATATATTTGGTAGCATTGAATGAGTAGCAGTTAAATCTGGGAGAATTTTAAAATTACATGTGGTCTCTTTTTCTTTTGTTCCCAGACTCACTGTGGTGTTCAGTCAGAAAGCAGGCCGACACTTGCCCTGTTAAATATACAGGAGAAAAATACTGGTGGTAGTTTGAGAACTATATTTGTGTGATCTTTTTCACAACACATTCAGCTTAGTTCTGTGTAATTATTCTGCCTAAGAACATTTTCAGTATTCCTCAGACAATTCAAAATATTTCTGCTTTGCAAAACAAAATGAAAATCCCCATTATCCAATTCCCTGTGAAGCCCACCCTGCTGGATTTGCATCCCGTGCAGGGACTTGAGGCAAAATGTAAATTTTCGCATGCACGTTCTTCTGCAAATGTAAAACTGAATTTATTGTATTTAACATTGAGGTGCGGCACTAAACATTCACACAAATACTGATATGGTCCCGATAAGTAAGATGATGTCGTACCAAAATTAAATGGTGTTTAAGTTTCCACAGTCCCCTCAGACTGTCAGTGTCCTTCAGTGAAGAATAAACTGCAAATCCAGTATCCGTTTGTGATTTTTACAAACTCTTCTACAAGACCAGGTCAATTCAGTTTTATTTGTATAACGCTTCTTGCAGACATCAAGCTTCAGGGTTCTAACTTCATGGTAAATTAAACATAAAATATGACTGAGCCACCTATCATGGTATCTTGGTAACTATGGTATCTTCTATTCTGATCCACTCCAAAAAATCCATGTAAGCAGGCGAGGATTTTTTCTTGCCTTGCTGATGAGTTAGTAAAGTTTTAAAAACTTGGGAAAAATAAAAGGAAACATCTATTACGCCTCCGCGAGCGAATGTGCATTCTAAGTTGCTTGTGTAAAACTTAACTGATAAATCTAGAAATTTTGTTATTCCCGGCTGTAATTTATTATTCAAAGCATCCAATAAGACATTGTAAGCACAGTTAAGGATATAATGACCGATACTGGATAAAAGAATCGTCAATTAAACCAGAATTAACTGGAATGAATGAAACAGATTTCCAGAGCGTGGGGGGTATTACGCATGACATTATAGATAGTGTAGTAGCGTTATAAAGTGTTGTTTATTTCCAGAGTGTGGGGGGTATTCCGCATGACATTACAGATAGTGTAGTAGCGTTATAAAGTGTTGTTTATTTCCAGAGCGTGGGGGGTATTACGCATGACATTACAGATAGTGTAGTAGCGTTATAAAGTGTTGTTTATTTCCAGAGTGTGGGGGGTATTCCGCATGACATTACAGATAGTGTAGTAGCGTTATAAAGTGTTATTTATTTCCAGAGTGTGGGGGGTATTACGCATGACATTACAGATAGTGTAGTAGAGTTATAAAGTGTTGTTTATTTCCAGAGCGTGGGGGGTTTTACGCATGACATTACAGATAGTATAGTAGCGTTATAAAGTGTTGTTTATTTCCAGAGCGTGGGGGGTATTACGCATGGCATTACAGATAGTGTAGTAGCGTTATAAAGTGTTATATATTTACAGAGCGTGGGGGGTATTTCGCATGACATTACAGATAGTGTAGTAGCATTATAAAGTGTTATTTATTTACAGAGCATGTGAGACGAAGTGCATGGAGGGTTGGACCCGAGAAGCACGACTCAGAACAACGGATGTAATAAATACCCGCAAGGGCTTTATTAAGGAAAGTCCAGTAATCGTTGTCTTAGCACAAGCAAAGGTCATACACAAAAAATCCAGCCAATAAACAAAAGTACAGAGGGAGAAGGCAGTCTCGTCGTCGGTAAGCCAGGCAGTAGTTCGGAACCAGGAAGGCAATCAGCGTGGCAGAGGTACAAAAGGGAGAAGGCAAAAGAATAGTCGAAAAAACAAGCAGGGTCAGACCGGAGTCCTCGCCGCGTGGCAAAAGTACAAAATCAGCAAGCAGGAATCGTGGTCAGGACAGGCAGTGAAAACAAAAGGCTGGCAGTAAACAGTGGTCAAAAAACAGGCTTGGATCAAAACAGGAAATCAGAAAACGTAAACTTGACAAATGCTTAAGAGTGCTAGTGAGGCAACAATTTCGCAAGGACATGACATGAACACTGATCTTATATGCAGGTGTAGACAGGTGCAGACACTTAGCTTGAGAGCAGCAGGAAATTCACAACAGCTTGAGAAAATGAGACACGTAACGAGGCAATTAGTAAATCATTAGTAGTTAACCTATCCTGACCTAGCGTTAGTAAATTAGTAATTAACATGTACGAGAAACGTAAGGTAAACATGAACACATGGTTAGATAGTTAGTATTACCCAATCCTGATCTAATGTTAGTATATTAGTAATTAGACAAGGGAGAATGAAACAATTAGGGAAGCGTGAGTGACAGCAAGAGAAGAAACAGCATGAACGCAAGGCTGCGGAAAAACATGGAAATATGTATGCAAACTAATAAACTATGACAGAACGTGAATACAAATAAAGGCGTGACATAACAATAAACATAAAACATGGCGTGGAACGGTTAGAACCGTAACAGTACCCCCCTCTTAACGACCGACTCCTGGCGGTCCATGGTGCTTATCAGGGTGGTCTCGATGAAAGTCCTTAATGAGGCTGCGGTCCAAGATAAGGCTGGGAGCGATCCAGGAACGCTCCTCTGGACCGTAGCCCTCCCAGTCGACCAGATACTGGAACCCCCGGCCTCGTTTACGAATGTCCAAAAGTTTTTTCACAGTATAAGCAGGGTGGTTATCAATAATACGGGGGGGAGGGGGAGGGGGATCCGGGGGACACAGAGGGTGGGTGGACACAGGCTTAATACAAGAAACATGAAACGTGGGATGAATTTTAAGGGAAGCAGGAAGTGACAATCTAACAGCAGAGGGGTTGATGATGGAGTCAATCTTGAAGGGGCCAATGAATCGGGGTTGGAGCTTGCGTGACGTGGATTGAAGGGGAATGTCCTTTGTGGAAAGCCACACAGAGTCGCCAGGCTTGTAAGCGGGTGCAGGTGTGCGGTGGCGATCAGCGACACGCCGGTTGCGGTCAGCCGTGCGCAAAAGCGCGGCCCTGGTGTCCTTCCATAGCTTGAGGCACCGGCGCATGTGGGTGGCGAGGGAAGGGACAGCAATCTCGGCCTCTTGGTCGGGAAACAGAGGTGGGAGGTAGCCTAGGGAGATCTCAAATGGGGATTTCCCCGTGGAGGCGCAGGGCAATGTGTTGTGCGCATACTCCACCCAGGTGAGCATCTTGCTCCAGACAGACGGGTTCTTGGCGGAGACACAGCGTAATGCAGCTCCGAGGTCTTGGTTAGCCCTCTCCGTCTGGCCATTAGACTGAGGGTGGTAGCCTGAGGTGAGGCTTACCGTAGCTCCGAGCGCCGAGCAGAACGCCCTCCAGACCTGGGAGATGAACTGGGGTCCTCGGTCGGAGACGATGTCCGCTGGGATGCCGTGGATCCGGAAGACTTCTTTGACAAGAACGTCAGCGGTTTCTTGGGCGGAGGGCAGTCCAGGCAGGGGAATGAAGTGTGCCGCCTTGCTGAAGCGGTCCACAATGGTGAGAATCGTGGTGTTACCCTTGGACGGTGGAAGTCCAATAACGAAATCCACACCGATGTGGCTCCAAGGTCGGCCGGGCACAGGCAGCGGCTGAAGAAGTCCCGCTGGGGCTTGATGAGAGGCTTTACTCCTGGCGCAGGTGGTACAAGCCTTAACGAACATCCTGGTGTCGGAAGCCATGGAACTCCACCAGAACGTCCGCTTGAGCACTGCCATTGTGCGGATGAAGCCAGGATGACAAGAGAGTGGCGAGGAGTGGGCCCACTGAAGCACCTGAGTCCGAGCAGTAGAGGGGACATACAGGCGATTACCCGGAATGGCTCTGGGGTCGGGCTCGTTGCATAGCGCCCTCTGTATGACTGCCTCGATCTTCCACGAGACCGAAGCGATGGTGCAGGAGGCGGGCAGAATGTTCTCAGGTCTCTCTTTCTCCAAACCTGAGTCGAATTGCCTGGAAAGGGCGTCAGGCTTAATGTTTTTGGAGCCGGGCCGGTAGGTGAGAGAAAAATTAAATCTCCCAAAAAATAGGGACCACCTGGCTTGGCGAGAGTTGAGTCTCTTAGCAGTCTGGAGGTAGGCTAAGTTCTTGTGGTCCGTCCACACCACAAATGGTACTTCGGCCCCCTCCAGCCAGTGTCTCCACTCCTCCAATGCCAGTTTGACGGCAAGAAGTTCCCGGTTGCCAACATCGTAGTTTCTCTCCGCTGGTGAAAGTTTGCGGGAGAAAAACGCACAGGGGTGTAGCCGGTTGTCGGTGACGGAGACCTGGGAGAGCACCGCTCCCACCCCAGTGTCAGAGGCATCCGCCTCGACCACGAACTGGCGAGTGGGATCAGGGTGAATGAGAATGGGGGCGGAAGCGAACAGTCTCTTAATCTTGCAAAAAGCCCCCTCCGCTTCGGGGCTCCAGCGGAACGGTAAGGCAGTGGACGTGAGCTTGGTGAGGGGTGCGACAACTTGGCTATAGCCCCTGATGAATCTTCTATAAAAGTTGGCGAATCCCAAGAAGCGCTGTAAATGTTTCCGCGTGGCAGGCGTGGGCCAGTCAGTGACCGCCTGCATCTTCTTGGGATCCGCCCTGATCTGTCCCCTCTCTAGAATAAACCCCAGGAACTCCACTGTGTCCGAATGAAAAACACACTTCTCCGCCTTGACAAATAGTTTGTTCTCCAACAGTCTTTGGAGAACTTGTCTGACGTGGACTTCATGTTCCTGAGGGTTCTTGGAGTAAACTAGGATGTCGTCGAGGTAGACAAATACGTGTCGACCCAATAGGTCTCGTAGCACGTCATTGACCAGGGCTTGGAACACCGCAGGGGCATTGGTGAGTCCGAATGGCATGACCAGGTATTCAAAGTGTCCGAGAGAGGTGTTGAATGCCGTCTTCCACTCGTCCCCCTCTCGAATACGGACCAGGTGGTAAGCGTTGCGTAGGTCGAGCTTGGTGAAGATGGTGGCTTCATGGAGAGGATGAAAAGCAGAGTCAATGAGGGGTAAAGGATACTTATTCTTGATCGTGATGTTATTAAGTTCTCTGTAGTCAATGCATGGGCATAGGGAACCGTCCTTCTTCTGGACGAAGAAGAACCCCGCCCCCACGGGTGAAGAGGACGGACGAATCAGCCCATTGGTGAGACAGTCCCGGATGTATCTCTCCATGGCCTCCCTCTCCGGTCTGGAGACCTTGTAGAGACGACTTGATGGTAGTGGTGTGCCGGGCAACAGCTCAATGGCGCAGTCATAGGGTCTGTGTGGGGGCAGTCTGAGCCTGCGTCTTGGAGAAGACTGTCTCCATGTCCAGGTAGACCGCAGGCACCGTCTCCAGTGAAGGCTTGGGGGCTTTGGGTTGAGTGGGTAAGTCCTCTGCTGGAGCAGGAGCGGATCGCAGGCATTGTTGGTGGCAATCGCGGGTCCAAGCTTGGATCTGACCTGTCTTCGTCGATGATGGGGTTGTGTTTCCTGAGCCATGGTAACCCCAAAATGAGCGGATCGTTGGGAGAGCGGATGACGTGAAACTGGATAATTTCTTGGTGATTGCCGGAGATAATCAGTAGAATGGGTTCGGTGATGTGGGTCATTTGACAGAATGTCTTTCCATCAAGGGACCGAGCATTCAAGGGGTGGGGCAATGGAAGGGTGGGAATGTTCATGTCCTTGACCATCACCTCATCAATCAACTCGAGGTCCGCTCCGGAGTCCATCAGCGTTCTGACCTCGATCTCTCTCCCTGGCAACATGATCAAGGCCATGAGGGTCTGGCGAGAGTCATCTCCGCTGGTCTTCTCCGGGTAGGTCAGGGATCCAATCCGAAGTGGGGCATCGGCGTCTGACTTCTTGGAGCGAAGTCTGCAGTGCTGTAGAGTATGCCCAAGCTTGCCGCAGTAGAAGCATGACCCAGTCTCTTTACGGCGTTTCCGCTCCTCCGACAAGACTCTCACCCCAGTGCGTGAGAGATCCATGAGCTCGGCCTCCTCCACTGGTCCCTCTCTGTGTCGAGGACTTGACCATCGTCTGGGGTAGGGCTGGCCGGCCGGAACTTGCCTCTCGTGGTGGCGTTGTCTGGAGCGGTTGTCCAGGCGAATGGCGGCACGAACGAGTTCATCAAGTTGCGTGATGGGTTCTTGATGTGCCAGCTCGTCCTGCAGAGTCTCACTGAGACTGGCTCGGAACAGATCGGCAAGAGCCTCCTTGTTCCAGTGGGTAGCAGCGGCGATGGTGCGGAACTCGATCGAATGATCCGCGGCGCTGTTCTTGCCTTGGCGGAGGGTGATCAGGCGCTGAGAGGGTTCTTGATCGCTGGACGCGTGTTGGAACACTTTGCGAATCTCCTGGGAAAATGCCGCGTAGCGAGAGGGAAGTGACCCACTGGACCATACAGCTGTGGCCCAGTCCAGAGCTCTCCCCTTCAGCAATCCCATCACGTATCCAATCCGCCGCTCGTCGTCCTGGTAGGTCTGTGGTTGCTGCCGGAACACAAAGTCACACTGGAGGAGGAATGATCTGCATCTCTCCGGTTCTCCGTCGAACCTCTCCGGGGGGGGTTGTTGTGGCTCCCGGAATTGCCAGGTTCCTGTGGCGTTGAACATGGGTAATGCAGGCGTGCTGACAGGCTGTTCTGTGGGACGTGGCTGGACAGCAATGATGAGTCTCCTCATCTCCTGGCACAGCTCTCTCATCTCCCGGCGAAGAGAGGAGATCTCCTGGGTGTGCTCCTGCATGATGGCACCTTGTTCCACGAGTGCGTGGTGCATTGCGGATGAGTCGGCAGGGTCCATGTTGGCGAAATTGTTCTGAGACGAAGTGCATGGAGGGTTGGACCCGAGAAGCACGACTCAGAACAATGGATGTAATAAATACCCGCAAGGGCTTTATTAAGGAAAGTCCAGTAATTGTTGTCTTAGCACAAGCAAAGGTCATACACAAAAAATCCAGCCAATAAACAAAAGTACCGAGGGAGAAGGCAGTCTCGTCGTCGGTAAGCCAGGCAGTAGTTCGGAACCAGGAAGGCAATCAGCGTGGCAGAGGTACAAAAGGGAGAAGGCAAAAGAATAGTCGAAAAAACAAGCAGGGTCAGACCGGAGTCCTCGCCGCGTGGCAAAAGTACAAAATCAGCAAGCAGGAATCGTGGTCAGGACAGGCAGTGAAAACAAAAGGCTGGCAGTAAACAGTGGTCAAAAAACAGGCTTGGATCAAAACAGGAAATCAGAAAACGTAAACTTGACAAATGCTTAAGAGTGCTAGTGAGGCAACAATTTCGCAAGGACATGACATGAACACTGATCTTATATGTAGGTGTAGACAGGTGCAGACACTTAGCTTGAGAGCAGCAGGAAATTCACAACAGCTTGAGAAAATGAGACACGTAACGAGGCAATTAGTAAATCATTAGTAGTTAACCTATCCTGACCTAGCGTTAGTAAATTAGTAATTAACATGTACGAGAAACGTAAGGTAAACATGAACACATGGTTAGATAGTTAGTATTACCCAATCCTGATCTAATGTTAGTATATTAGTAATTAGACAAGGGAGAATGAAACAATTAGGGAAGCGTGAGTGACAGCAAGAGAAGAAACAGCATGAATGCAAGGCTGTGGAAAAACATGGAAATATGTATGCAAACTAATAAACTATGACAGAACGTGAATACAAATAAAGGCGTGACATAACAATAAACATAAAACATGGCGTGGAACGGTTAGAACCGTAACAGCATGGGGGGTATTACGCATGACATTACAGATAGTGTAGTAGCGTTATAAAGTGTTGTTTATTTCCAGAGCATGGGGGGTATTACGCATGACATTACAGATAGTGTAGTAGCGTTATAAAGTGTTGTGTATTTCCAGAGCGTGGGGGGTATTACGCATGACATTACAGATAGTGTAGTAGCGTTATAAAGTGTTGTGTATTTCCAGAGTGTGGGGGGTATTACGCATGACATTACAGATAGTGTAGTAGCGTTATAAAGTGTTGTTTATTTCCAGAGCGTGGGGGGTATTACGCATGACATTACAGATAGTGTAGTAGCGTTATAAAGTGTTGTTTATTTCCAGAGTGTGGGGGGTATTACGCATGACATTATAGATAGTGTAGTAGCGTTATAAAGTGTTGTTTATTTCCAGAGCATGGGGGGTATTACGCATGACATTACAGATAGTGTAGTAGCGTTATAAAGTGTTGTGTATTTCCAGAGCGTGGGGGGTATTACGCATGACATTACAGATAGTGTAGTAGCGTTATAAAGTGTTGTTTATTTCCAGAGCGTGGGGGGTATTACGCATGACATTACAGATAGTGTAGTAGCGTTATAAAGTGTTGTGTATTTCCAGAGCGTGGGGGGTATTACGCATGACATTACAGATAGTGTAGTAGCATTATAAAGTGTTGTGTATTTCCAGAGTGTGGGGGGTATTACGCATGACATTACAGATAGTGTAGTAGCGTTATAAAGTGTTGTTTATTTCCAGAGCGTGGGGGGTATTCCGCATGACATTACAGATAGTGTAGTAGCATTATAAAGTGTTATTTATTTACAGAGCATGGGGGGTATTACGCATGACATTACAGATAGTGTAGTAGCGTTATAAAGTGTTGTTTATTTACAGAGCATGGGGGGTATTACGCATGACATTATAGATAGTGTAGTAGCGTTATAAAGTGTTGTGTATTTCCAGAGCGTGGGGGGTATTACGCATGACATTACAGATAGTGTAGTAGCATTATAAAGTGTTGTTTATTTCCAGAGCGTGGGGGGTTTTACGCATGACATTATAGATAGTGTAGTAGCGTGATAAAGTGTTGTTTATTTCCAGAGCATGGGGGGTATTACGCATGACATTACAGATAGTGTAGTAGCATTATAAAGTGTTTATTTCCAGAGGGTCAGAAAGTAAAGTTCCTGCCATGTTTTTCTTCCACCCATGAACTGAGCCAGCTGATTTCACTAATTAGTTCTACCTCCTGGCTGAAGAATTGTGCTAATTGGCAAATCCAGGTGACTGGAACAAAATACTGAGAAGGACTTTTATTTTCTGAACCTGGACCTTCCACCTCTGTTTATTTCTCACACGGATTGTCCCAGACAATAAATGACCACTGCATTTTGAAAGGGACATCTCTATGCATAAAACCAATCGTAGGATTGGATATTTATTTCATATTTAGTAGCAGATATTGATAGTAGAATGACATGGCATAATTACACAGGAATTTCACATGTTTATTTTGCATTTTAAACTGTGTTTGTAGGGCTATCAGTGTCCTGTCAGAGAGGAATAAACTGCAGTATAATTTACATTTATGCTTTTTTCAAATGCCTTTCTAAAAGACCAGTTACATTTTTTATTTGTATAGCGCTTCTTACAGAGACATTGTTATAAACACGGTTTATAGAAGTGGTTAAATAGGAAAAATTTGATACGACTGAGCGTGAACCCCAAAAATCAAGATTGAACCCCAAAAAGACTTAAGTGAGTTAAAGAAAACTCCCTGTTGTGAAGAAAAACACTCAAAAATGGTGAGAATAATGTCACAAATCCACTGTCATGTCACGTTTTATTTTATTTTATTGTCTTTGTTACATTTCTTGTTTATGTCACGTATTGTGTTTAGTCTAGTCATGCCACGTTTTATGTTTTATTGTTGTTACGTTTCATTTTTATGTTATGTCACGTTTCATGTTGGATTATCGTTATGAGTTAATTTCTAGTCCTGTCATGTCACGTTTTATGTTTGATTCATGTTACGTTTCCCGTTCATTGTTTAAGCATACATATTTCCGTGTTTTTCCACAGCCTTACTTCCATGCTGTTTCTCTATCTTGCTGTCGCTCACGCTTCCCTAATTGTTTCATTCTCCCATGTCTATTTACTAATCTACTAACGTTAGATCAGGATTGGGCAATACTAACTCTCTAACCATGTGTTCATGTTTACCTTATGTTTCTCATGCATGTCATTTACTAATTTACTAATGCTAGGTCAGGATAGGTTTATTACTAACGAGTACTAATTATCTTGTTACCTTGTCAGTCTTCCACACCTGATTTTCATTTGCATGCTGCTCTCAAGCTAAGTGTCTGCACCTGTCTACACCTGCATTTAAGCTCAGTGTTCATGTCATGGCTATGTGTCTGCACCTGTCTACACCTGCATTTAAGCTCAGTGTTCATGTCATGGCTATGTGTCTGCACCTGTCTACACCTGCATTTAAGCTCAGTGTTCATGTCATGGCTATGTGTCTGCACCTGTCTACACCTGCATTTAAGCTCAGTGTTCATGTCATGGCTAAGTGTCTGCACCTGTCTACACCTGCATTTAAGCTCAGTGTTCATGTCATGGCTAAGTGTCTGCACCTGTCTACACCTGCATTTAAGCTCAGTGTTCATGTCATGGCTAAGTGTCTGCACCTGTCTACACCTGCATTTAAGCTCAGTGTTCATGTCTTGTCTTTGCAAAATTGTTGCCCCTGTTTATTCAGTGCACTATTGAGCATTTTTTCAAGCCTGTCTTTTGTTACGATCAAAGCCTGTTTTTGACCATTGTTATTGACCTCTGTTTTGTTACCACTGCCTGCCTGTACCACAAGTTTTTGCCTGCTGTCTTTTTGTACTTTTGCCCCATGGAGTGGACTTTGGTCTTGACTCTTGCATTGCCTTCAACCCCGAGCCTGCCTACTGTCTGCCTGTACTTCTGCCCCGCTGACAGCTACTCTGGTTACTGGATTATTGCATGGTGTACCGGTTCTGAGACTGCCTTCTCCCTCGGTACTGTACATTGGTTTTGGCTGGATTTTTGTGTATGAACTTTGCTTGTTTTTTGACTACGCTCATTGGACATTCCTCGAATAAAGCCCTGACGGGACTTTATCCTTCGATCTCTGTTTCTGAGTCGTGCATTTCGGGTCCAACCCTCACGCACCCGTCTCAAATAAACTCCCCGATGTGAATACATTTTGGCGGGAGCCCATGGTCTTCCGTGTAAATAGATACATTTATCTTTAATCTACTAGGAGCAAATAGACAGGGAAATTGTCAGATTATAGCTCGAAGTATAAACTATCTGAAAGTAATGTATATTAATATAGAGATCAGGAGAACTGAGGTGATGCATGTAGGCCAGGTTGCATCATGGCATGGCCTTATACCTGTTGAGGGCTGGAGCTGGAAGGGCCTGTGAATTTGGGATGGTTGAAAAGGCCAGAAGTCCCGGGAGAGAACAGAAATGCAAATTGTGAGGAACTAGCTTTTTACAAGTTAAGTAATGCACAAGTCTATAATGGAGAGCCCCAGGGTCCTATGCTATGACAGCATACCTACAAGACTTATAGAAAGGGGCTGTACACAGAACCAAGAGAGTGATCCTGGAGAGACAGCACCCCAACACAGCACAGAACAGCAAACTAGAGTGTTCACATGCAGGGACAGGGCGACAGCATCATCATCTCAGCTCACCAGACAGCTCTATGGTCCTGATCCACCCTTTCCATACATCTTTAACTATTGGATTGACTGAAAAGGTGAGTTTTGAGCCTATAACTAAAACCAGAGAGTGTGTCGGAAGCCTGGATATAGACAGGCAGATTATTCCATAAGGAGAAGGCTCTGCCTCCCACTGTAATTTTAGCTATTCTCTGAACGTAAATAGCCAGCATCATCTGAATCAATTAATCAAGGGATAGTCCACTAAGAAACTTAAAGTAAATTCTAAATTTAACAGTGAAGAGCCATGAGCACTGCGACTGATATGTTTACACAAGCAGCTGTATTCTGAACCAGTTTCTGAAAGACTTTTAAAGATCAGATTCTTCCAAGATCCGTTAAATCAGATATTAAAGCATTACAAACATAGATTATAAAAGCATTGACCGTTTGTTTTGGCACCGTGCAGGGATAATATCTTCCTCAATCTCTAAAGGCCACTCTTGTGGTATTATTAATGTGGGGGTGAAAGGAAAAAGTTGTGTGTCATCTGCATAGCCGTGATAGTTAACACCATGTGTGCTTGTAATGTCCCGCAGTGGTAACATATCCAGAGAAATAGAAAGGGACCTAGGAGAGATCCTTGCAGTACTCTATATCTTACCCTGAAGCACTTTGACATCTCTTTATTTACCCTGATAAACTGATACTTATCAGAAAGATCAGAATTAAACCACAAGAGAACTTGTTCAGTGAGTACAACGGGATTTTCTAGCCTATAAAGGATAATATGTGGTCTATTGTATCAAAGGCAGCACTCAAGTCAAGTAAAACCAGTATGGAAATATATCCACAGTCTGAGCTGAGCAGAAAATTATTTGTTCATACAGCAAGGGCTGTCTCAGTATGATGGTACTTTCTAAACCAAAAAACATTTAATATTTATTCATATTTTTCACATTATTAGCTTGTAAAGAATAAAGCTGTTTAAATGTTTAATTTATGAACATTTTGAAGATTTTTCTTTTCAAAGTCCTAGATTTGAGAAGCTTTCATATAAAGCTAAAGCATAGGCTAATCAGTATATTCATGGATAAGATAATTTCATTACATTTTAAACCCATCTCCACCCCCCTCATCTTATAGGAGGGCAACTTTATTTATTCCCAATAATACCAAATCATTATCTAATCTTGGAAACAAGTATATTAAAGATGATAGCACCTACACCCGACTCGGAAGCATCAACCTCCACCACAAAAGGGAGGGAGGGATTGAGTGTATCAAGTATAGGCTCAGAACTGAACCTCTTCTTAAGTTCCGCAAAAGCAGACTCGGCCTTCGGGTTCCACTGAAATTGAGAATAAAACTCCTATAAAAATTTGTGAACCCAAGGAAGCGCTGGACCTGTTTAACTAAGTGAGGAGGAGTGGGCCAATTGAGTACAGCAGGGACTTTCTCGGGATCCGTACGGACCTAGCGTGAAATAAGCACTTCTCTGCTTTCACAAATAATTTGGCTTCCAACAGGGTTTCAACGCCTGCTTTACATGACCGATATGGGTTTGCAAATCGGAAGAGAAAATGTAAATGTCGTCTAAGTAGACAAACACAAAGTTTTCTAACATCTACCGCAGTACGTCACTCACTAACGCTTGAAACACAGAGACTAAATATTCGTAGTGGCCGCTGTGAGTGTTAAAAGCGGTTTTCCATTCATCGCCCTTACGCATGCGCCCCAGGTTATAGGCATTGCGGAGGTCGAGTTTGGAAAAAATAGTAGCCCCCTGAAGATGTTCAAATGCCGAATTCATTAGGGGAATAGGATACCGGTTCTTAATATTAATGGTGTTCAGAAAGCGATAATCAATACATGGCTTTAATCCTCCATCTTTCTTTTTAACAAAAAAAAATCCTGTGCCAGCCGGCGAAGTAGATGGCCTTATAAACCCATTGGCTAGCACCTCTTCAACATACTCCTTCATGGCCACACTCTCCGGAGCCGCTAAGTATAGGCTCCTTCTAGAAGGGGTAGTACCCGAATAGAGTTCTATGGCGCAATCAATCAGTGGGCAGTAAGGGTGGTTGCCCTTGGGAGCAATTTGGGGTTCAGTGTCTTGCCCAAGGACACTTCGACATGTGGACAGGAGGAGCCGGGGATCGAACCGCCAACCCTGCAATCAGCGGGACGACCCGCTCTACCTCCTGAGTCACAGCCGCCCCAGGAAATAGCTTTGTCCCTACAGCTGTTATACTGCTTAATGACATTGGACATCTCAAGACAGTAAAGGCAGATGAGGAACTGTTATTGCTTTTGATGCTCAATTTTTCATCATAATTAATATTTAATGAATATAATATAATATAATTTTGATTATAATACTACTAATAATAGTAATTTTAATCATAAATCATTAATCACACTATAATGTGAAACATCTGATTCAATTGAATGTCTTTATTTAACATTTTTGTTTGTGTTTGTGGGTCTGCCCACTGTCTGTCTTTTTTACTGCTGGAAACTCCTGGTTACTGAACTGAAGTTCCCTATTGGTTACTGAAAATAAGTTATTCTATTCTAAGTCCCTGATTCCAGATATCAGGGAAGCAGCCAGCTTGCAGAACATGATTTAACCATTTGAGCAGGGCCTGTCACAGGAGTGCTGTGTTTAAGCGATCTGTCCAGATGCTGTCAGGTCCACATGCTTTTCCAGGTTTTCGTTTTTTTATGTTGTCCTCCAATTCTTACGTTGTAATTTGATAATAAAGAGGGTTCTGATTTGATTGTTACTTCAAGGATTTGCAACTTTTCTTGGATTGGCTTTTGTTCATAATTTAGACTATCAGGTGAAAATTCCTCAAAGGTTTTCAAACTGGTTTTTCCAAATGTTGCAATTTTGTAAGGCCAAATCATTTTCGTTTTTTTGTTGCTCAAATTTTTCCTTCTCTCCCAGAACTGATTTTGGTCAATGGAGTCTTCAATTTTTTGTAGTTTTTGATTATAATGTTTTTGTTTCTTTTTTTATGGTCTGTTTGTATTCTCTCAATGTTTCAACATAATGTTGTCGCAGATGTGTGTTAAGTGGTTGATGGTGTTTTTGATTGTAGGTGTCTTCATTTTTTCCTGATGCTTCTTGAGTCCTCATCAAACCACTCTTTTTTCAGTCTCTGTTTAGATGTAGAGCTGTTTTTAGTAAGACCTGCTTTATTGGCTGATTTATGATATATCTTATTAATCTTTGTAACAGCCACATTCATGCCTAATTCGTTCAGTTGAATCACTCAGTGAAAGGTGTTAATGAGATTCAGTTCACCTGAAATTACTATTTAAAATTTTGACTTTACTGTCAGGAGCCGATCTATATGACCTGTTTAGTCTGTATAGTTTCAGGGCTCAGACTCTGTTATTCTCTGTTCGACAATTCTTTTTAAATATACATTTATCTGACAGTGGTCTGTTAGTGGGGTCTGTGGTCTAACAGTGCATGCACTAATATACGAGGGGTCCAAGTAATTGCATAGTCAACTACACTAGTTCCAAGAGCTGAACAATACGTGAACCTCCCTAAAGAGTCCCCTTTGATCCAACCATTAAGCATGTACAGGCCTAGGGAGCGACAGAGATGCACTAACTTCCCAGTTTTGTTTACTGTACGTTCAGGATTATTTTTTGGAGTAATGGTAGGGGTGAAGTGTAGAGATGACTGTCTGAAGATATGACAATTGCAGAGAAGAATCTACTCTCTCTCTCTCTCTTTCTCTCCCCTCCGTTACCCAACTCACAAACATCTGGTAAGTTAGTCTGTCTCTCTCTCTCTCTCTCTCTCTCTCTCTCTCGCTTGCTCGCTCATTCCTCCGTTTACCCAACCTGCACACATCTGGAAGGGTCCCGACTGGCCTGGATGAAAAGCCCAGTTAGTACTGTAGTATGTTTTTGGGAAAAAAGGTAGGAGAAAAGGCTGATGAATATTTGTGGCTTGACCAAAATGCACTTCATTGCATGGCTACATGACAGAAATGGTAGCTGCAGTTTACAGTGTAGAATAATGACAGTGTGGCAGGACTGTGGAAACTTAAACACCATTTAGCTTTACATTACATTAGTTATTTGACAGACGCTTTCATCCAAAGCGACGTACAATAATTGCATATTGAAAGTCATTGACTGCCTGTGTTGGTGGAATTGAGTTGTACCGTCTCTGCCTGCGGGCAAAAAGATCCAGTCTTGCTTCGTCCACACCAGTGGCTGCACTTGATCTGTCATACATGAGGACAATAAATCTCTCCAGCCGTTGCAGGTCAAGATCACTAACTGATTTTGGATGCTGGCTGAGATTGGCGAAGGTTTCAGAAACCTCATCACAGATGTTCCAGAGACGACATCACATCCAGTGAACGCATGAAAGGATGGTATTCCACTGGCTTTCTCAGGCCCTATTGCAGAAACCTCATGGACTGGAAACCATCATACATTGGCTTTTTGGCCAAAGGCAATCCATATGTTCTCAAGACTAATGTCCTGTAAGGATGGCAGTACAGATATTGCTATGACGAGGATGTCAGTGTCATTAGCCTTGTGACGAGGATGTCAGTGTCATTAGCCTCGTGACGAGGATGTCAGTGTCATTAGCCTTGTGACGAGGATGTCAGTGTCATTAGCCTTGTGACGAGGATGTCAGTGTCATTAGCCTTATGACGAGGATGTCAGTGTCATTAGCCTTATGACGAGGATGTCAGTGTCATTAGCCTTGTGACGAGGATGTCAGTGTCATTAGCCTTGTGACGAGGATGTCAGTGTCATTAGCCTTGTGACGAGGATGTCAGTGTCATTAGCCTTGTGACGAGGATGAATGACTGAATGAACAGGCTTGCCCATCTCCTGCAACACTACAAAGAGCGTTTTGTCTGCTCATGATGTCTGCTGCTATTGTTTGCATCTTTCACACCTGACTGTCTCGTATCCAGCTACTAGACGACTCACTTCGGGTCCAGCTACTATCTGCCTACGAAGTGTTACTGGGTCTTCTGTTAATCCAATGGCTCCGCCATCACCTTTGATGACTGAATTATTTTGCTCATGGGCTTAGTCAATCGCCAGGCCAGATAATTCTCTTCTTGACTTGTGAACAGTGCAGTGCACTCTACTGGACAAACTATGTGATGACACCATTTCTAAATTACCCCAAGCATCTTTTTCTGGATTATGTTCCGTAAAAAAACGGATGCCGATATATCTGTGATAGGCTGAGACTGACTGATAAATCGATAGGGCGCTACATAAAATCAGCAAAATCCAATCCAACAGGCTTGAAAACAAAAGACTCATTCAAATCTACCAACTACACACATTTCTATGAAGAAATCAACTTTGGAAGGCTAATCAGATCAGATCAATACAGTATAGTATATATTGACGTTCTTCTTTGTTACTTTTCCAATAAAGTTATATTGGCAATCCTTTTCGTTACTTTTCCATTACTAATGTCATATTATATCACTACAATCATTATACCAGTGTTAAACTAGTAAAAAAATATTCTAGTATGTTTTAAAACATACAAATCGACACCAAGATCATTCAAATCGGCTAACTACACACATTTCTATAAAGAAACAACTTAGATTTTAGTCTATTTTTTTATAGAAATGCATGATCAAATCTGCCTGATTGGCCATTTGAAAATCCAAGATGGCTGCCATTTATCAAGATTTTCCACCAAATTATTTGGATTTTCATATGGCCAATTGGGCCGATTTGATCAGAAACTTCTGGAGAACAAACACACCAAATTTCATGCTTGTATCATAATTTGCACAATTCCTCTCAAATATTGATGTTACTCGCTCCACTATAAATAGGTAGTTTAGTCAAGGTGCGTTTTCAGACCACGGCGGAAAACAGAGTGTTTCAGCTGAGCGCAGCGGAGTGGGGCGTTCGTTCTGCCACTGGGAGCTAGGGTGGAAAAGGCCCGCAGTCTGGACGAGCGAGAGCCTTTAACACTGAGGGAGGGAAGTGCAAGTCGCCCTGCAGCAGCAGAGCGAAGTGGTCAAGCAGGAGCGTAGTGTGGATTAAGTCCTGTAGGTAGGAGGGGCCTGACCTTTTGGCTGCAGTGTAGGCCAAGGTCAGAACTTTGAACCTGATCCTGGCCATGACCGGCAGCCAGTGGAGCGATGGGAGGTGACGTGTGAGAACTTCGGGAGGTTGAACACGAGCTGAGCAGCCGCGTTCTGGGCCAGTTGTAGGGGCTGGTAGGCTTGCAAGAAGGGAGTTGCAGTTGTCCAGACGTGAGGTGACTATGGTCTGGACAAGAAGCTCAGGGGAGTAGGTGGTCAGGTACGGCCGAATCTGCCTGATGTTGTACAGGAGGAACCTGCAGGACCATGATGTTGCCCTGATGTGTTCTTTGAAGTTCAGCTGGTCATCCCCAGGTTCCTTGCAGAGCGGGAGGCGGTCACCATGGTTCCATCGACGGTGATGGACAGGTCCAGAAGCGGGGAGTTCTTGTATGGCATGAAGAGCAGCTCAGTCTTGTCGAGGTTGAGCTTCAGGTGATGGCTAGACATTTACACAGAGATGCCAGTCAGGCAAGCAGATCTCTTCTCTTTAACCTGTGGGGTAGAGGGAGGGAAAGAGAGGAAGAGTTGAGTGTCATCAGCATAACTTACGGTAAGAGAAGCCATGTGAATTAATAACTGAACCAAGAACCAGCAGACTGACCAGCAGAGGACCCAGTACAGATCCCTGCGGGACTCCTGCAAAATGTTGATGAGGTGCAGAGACAGAGCCCTTTCAGGAGACTTGGTAGGATCTATCAGCTGGACTGAAAATGGTCGAGCAGGTTGTTCTGGTGGACAGTTTGGTTCTACATAACAGGACCACGTTAGTACTTCTGTGCGAATGTTTAGTGCCACACATTAAATATTTTATATTCAAACACCTCAATGTTAAATACATCTGCCAAAGAACATGTATGCAAAAATACATTTTAATTTTGCTTCAGGTCCCTGAACGGGATGCAAATCCAGCAGGGTAAACTACACACGGCAAAGGATAATGGGGATGCTCATAATAGTTTTGCAAAGCAGAAATGTTCTGAACTGAACTGAACTATAATATCAAACCTAGTCTGAGGAACACCAAAATCTTTTTGAGGCAGAATAATTCCCCAGAACCAAGTGTAGTAAAAAAGTTCTATAAATGAAAGTGTGGCGGCTGGAGCCATGGTTTCTCATGGATTGGGCACACACCTGGGTTGCCATGGCAAATCAGCCCAGGGCTGAGACCAAGAACATGCACTAAGAGTCCATCTGAATATGAAGTACAAAATGACTGAGCTGCAAAGCTGAGGAGCTGCACAGCTAAAGAAGCGGAAAGCTGAAAAACCTTTGCTGTGATCACTTGAAGGGGGAGGGTTTTGTTTGTTTTTTGTTGTTTGTGTAATAAACTTGCTCCCTCTCTATATATCTGCAAATATAATGCAGGTGACAACCAGAATTTCAGATTTGCCTGTGTGTCTCTCTCCCAGGGTGTCTCTGGCATGTGACACAAAGGAATATTTATATGTTTGACAGGGCTCTGTGTGCTTTTCAAGTGTTGCCCTGCTGTCTGACTGAAACACCAACAGTGAATTTTGGAACAGAATTATTATTTTTTTCCCCAGAAGAGTGA
>JAKUDI010001312.1:0-36425 GCA_022702515.1 Ilyophis sp. 1 JC-2022
GATAGTCTGATGAAGGAGATGGAATTCGTTTTCGATCATAAAGTCTCCGGTCAGGAATCTGCCGTTAAACTAACTAGGGTACCGAATCTGTGGTGGCTTTCTCCATTACCTTTCGAGCAGTGGCCGGGGAGAAAGGATGGCTCAATGGACCGATTCAATCTTTATTCCTTAAAGCGCAGTCCGAACCCATTAAGGGCTCTCTGGCCATGCTCGAACCACCCGCAATGTCTAGTCTGATCACTATGGCTATCCGAGTCGACAATCGCCTCAGGGAATGTACACGGGAGCACAGAGTTTGTTCCGGTCGAAACGTCTCTCCATGGTCAGTAGGACCTCCAGCTGGCCATTCCTCCTATTCCTCCTTAAATCGGGAGGAGCCTATGCAGGTGGATGGGTCAGATTTTCGCAAACCTAGGAAGGCGAAACCGCGGACCAACTGGTGCCGCTATTGCAGACGCAGTGGTCACACAAAGGACCAATGTCCCAGATTGAATGGAAACTGGGGTTCCTAGCGAGACTAGATAGCACTCTTTTTCGGACCCTTTTGCTGGTCCAACTGCATTGGGATAAGCGTTCTGTTAACATTTTATTGATTCTGGTGCTTTATTGACTTTAAATGGTCTAGGGAATGGGCTCACCCACGTCATAAAAAATAAAGAATACCAATGAAGTTAAATAGTAGTATTCCATAAGGTATGGATATCAATAATAGCTGCTTGTATCGGGGACTAGAGTTGGCCAAGCCCACTAAAATTCTGTCCATAGTCCTGTCCCACTTCCACATATTTCAGAACATTCGAGTACAGTCCGTACAATTCTGTTCATTTTTATTTTATGGTGAAAGCCACCATGCTACCACTGACAAACAGCTTTGATTATCTTAAATTTATTTTCAAGTGGTTGAAATTCCTGTAAAGAGTCTTGAGTACAGAGATCAAATTTAGCAAACTGTAATGCTAAGTGAGCTAGCAAAAAAGGTCAGTGACTTTAACTCCACAGTTCCAGTGACTAGCTAACTTCCGTAGCTAACTGCACTGTCTTTCATTTGTATCAATCAAAATATCTGTCAGCTAATTGTTTGTGTGGTGAATATGTCGTTATTTTTAATATCTTTGCCATGTTTTCAAATAAACATCGAACAAAAAGTTCGGAAATTTGTGTTTGGTAGATTATTTCTCTGTTGTAACAATCCTTCTTGGCAATAAATGTTATACCGTTGGAAAGCCTGTTTATTTCCCTTTTAAATGGTGCCCCATTTGTATGGAACATGCATTTGTGGGATGAGCAGCACAGCTGAGTATGTGGGTTGCGCCCATGTAAAATTAGCCAAATCTTCTCTTCCAATGCCAAACAGCTTATTCTGCTGTTGCTAGTGACGTTTCATGGAACTTGGCCTTCAGTTTGGAAATGGTACTAGGGCTCACTCCAAATAATGCCGCAACTTGCTTTTGCAGAATACCAGCTTGAAGTTTCCCTATCGCACGGGCCTTATCGAGATCAGACAAACGTGGCATGCCGATTCTTGGAGCAGACACCAATTGACCACTGTAACAGGGCCCATGCTCACAGGTGCTGCCAATCAGGTGCCAATCAGGCCCCTGATTGTCAGTACCTGGGGGTACCGGAAGCTCAAAACGAGTCAATAGCAACAGCAGAATAAGCTGTTTGGCATTGGCAGAGAAGATTTGGCTAATTTTTCATGGGCGCAACCCACATACTCAGCTGTGCTGCTCATCCCACAAATGCATGTTCCTTACAAATGGGGCACCATTTAAAAGGGAAATAAACAGGCTTTCCAACGGTATAAAATGTATTGCCAAGAAGCCAACTTTAAGGGTTGTTTCTCCTGACAGATTTTCCTATTGCACTCTATGGAAAAATAAGTCAGGAGAAGAAACCCTTCAAGTTATCCATCCATATCTACTGTATTTCTGGCAGCAGAGTGATGGTTAAAGGCTTGTGTAATACATCAGACCCTTCATGACTTACAGCCACTTAGCCAACCATGTGTTCTATACTGTTCCAGTGTAATTGACAGCTAAATCTTGTCTCACCCCCCAATTCCCATAGAGATCCATTCAAATGCAGAGCTGTTATAGTATCGCTTGTAAGAGTACCAGCAAATAAGATATCAAGAGCCTTTTGATGTTGTTGGGTCACAGACATCATAAAGTCATGGCATGCAAAGGATATGCAACCAAATATAAAAATATGGCTTTTCTACCAAGTATTAAATACATTTAATTTAGCGTGTTCAATACTTTTTTCCTGTGTCATTTCACTTTATTGCACATAACTTTTTTAAAGAATTGGAATGTTACAATTTCTTTAGCTGTGTAGTTTTATTGAGTTAATACCAATGTCTGGTCAAAATCTCATGTGAATAGCTACATTGGAAATATGTTTGATAATAAAATTGTTGACGTGTCCAATACTTATTTCCCCCATTGTATCTCTGATAAAGCTAAGAACACGAGCGCAGCCATTTAACGTCATCTCTGGTCCAACTAAAGCTGATAACGTGACAAGATAACTCAATAATTGTTATGGGCGATCTTCCAGGTTAATTTGGTTGAGAATTGATATGGTTAAAGTTGGGAGCAAGTGGAGCATCTCTTCATCTTGTATCACCTTTGGTTGAATGCGGAAGAACAAGACAGCAGCACCGCAAAACAATATTCGCCTACTGCCGGTTTATTTTCGGAAATGCGTTTTTCGAGTATTTCGTCAATTATTTTGATCATGGATGAGTTTACCCGTGATGTGAAACATTGTAAATTGTAATCGCTATAAGATTGTTTATATAATATTTTGTGTCAGCTCATTTTGACAGCTTGGTTAGTAGTAACCTTAGCTAAATCAATGTTACAGGTTAGGGGGTATTTGCTGCTTACATTACTTCTGATAAAGTGTGAACGTCTGTGTAAACAAATAAATGTACATTTTGTAAATATGTTTATTTGGTACAATGTTTTTTGTTTCTTTCCGACTTGGACTCATTTAAGAACCATTTCCACCACTCTGATTGGTAATATAATAATTTGTGACATTTTTCTTTTTCGAACCCCGGGAACCGCTCCATTCTGTTTTACAATGTCATTGGAGCATATTTAGATAATGTTACAGGTTAAATTTATCTCAAACAAGTCCAGTTTATATATAAACCTCTAATTTGGAAGTGTGAAAGTTTTTTTTTATTAAACCAAAATTAAAATGAATATATATTCAGTTGAACTTGCAGAATTTGACCTAACGCTATCGTACTTTCCCATTCTGCACGCACTAAAACGTAGTGTGTGGTTCACTTTATAAGCTAACATCCAAATCGAAACTATGTTCCAATGCTGATTATTCATCAGACTATTATGAGGAGAATGAGTCTCTTCACTTTGATGAACTCCCAGATTTATTTGAACCGGAATACACAGAATACTCTGCGTCTTGCCTTTCTGTCTCAGCCTCCATTCTCCCTCCATCCTCTTCAATTTGATTTAGCTCTTTGTTTGTGTATTCCGGTTCAAATAAATAGGGGTGGGTAACAGCATGTTATTTGCAATGATCGTTCTGCCATTTATTCTACAGCCAATTGCTGAAAGTAAGCAATTTAAACATACTTTGACTTGCAATAAATATTGTCCTATTATGGAAATTGTTTACCTGTGTAGTCTTTCTTTTTATATCAGATAATATCCATTTAAAATATATGTCAGGTGTGTCAAAAAAGAACAGCAGCTTGGCTCATGTGTGGTGCAGAGAAAACCAAGTCCCCATTAGTGTTTAATATTTTCCTGAAAATGTGCTATTTTTAAACCCGGGATTATAACACCTCGCTTCCGGGTTTTCCAGGAAATCTCATCTAAAAAACCAGGGGCGTTCTAGTAGGCTATTATTACATGTGCGACCCTACTTATTAGTCTACAGGCATCCATATGCCATATAAAACCATATTTCAGCACCATGGCATTGGCCATTAGCCTACTCTATTGGCTGAGATTCTTGAATATCAATAACAACAAACTGTTTTTCAAAGACGTTTTATTAATAAAAGCAACATATGTTCTGTACAAAATTATGGGTGCTTTGGAACTTCGGACATCTTAACAAAGGCTATAGGGCTATTAGGCCTACCTGAACCGTGAGAAGTATTAACGCTGGCTATACTGTTTACGACAAAAAGGCTTTAGGTCTACAGGCAAACGGCCAGTTTAACTACTTGGCGCAGATGGCAAATTTGGTAATTTATCCATGTATTTGTCCATTATTTGTCACTATACAGAGTAAAGACGTGAGATTGTTTGTATCTTGTGCTAATTCCACAAAAGTGAAATCGTCACGAATCGTCTACCAATAAAGTTAAAACACAGATTTGTAATTTCTACTAATAGTCTGGCTGCAGGAGCAACGAATGTCTCAGTTGAACAAAAAGGTGGTGCCGGCGGGAACTTCACTATGCATCTGCACAAAGGTGTTAAGGAAATTGACTATACCCGCCCCCTCAAAAAAAATTATGCCTACACATTTTTACCCTCTTCTTTGAAATGTCGAGGGTTTCGGCAGTGAATGCCCAAAACGGAGAAATTTGGAAATAAAGTAACGTGTGTTACGCAGAAATTTCTCACGTTAATAACAAGCCAATAAAAAAATAAAACCTAAATAAACAATCTAGGTTTTTGCTGCAAGAACTGAGAATGTGAGTAATAGGCCTACATTATATAGCCTAAGTAAATGTTATGGCATACATACAATAACTTAATATGATGGCATAAATACAATATCTCCATCAAGACACATCGACAAATATACGCTAGCCTACCGTTGTGAAATGAGGGACATTTAGCCGTACGCTACGAGTTGGTAAGAAAAGCGAAGGTATCTAATATACTTGCAACTTGCTCTAAGAATTCAAGCTTGTTTTCTAATAATAGCTGGGGTATATTTCTATATGTTCTGGAATAACAAAACTATGGGTTTGCATTCATTATTAAGCTACGCCTTGTCCCTATCCACGGTTGCCCCCTAGTGGTAGCCTAATCATTGACATCGCAATTATAGTAGCCTGTTCTTTTCTCTGAAATTAATTTTAAAACACTTTAAATTAACTTAAAAAAAAAACAGACATTTTGCCTCGTTAGTTTTGAGTTTTTCAAAATTCTTACACATGTTGCTTGACATGATTTTGCTGTCCACTTTGGAGCAGGTCTACTTCATTTCTTCTGCATGCGCTAGCAAAGTTCAATCAGTGCAATCAGTTACCGAGTTTTCGCTTGTCAATAAGCAGTTATGAGTAGGCGTCAGTTTTTTCAAATGGTGGATACTGCATTTTGGAAATAAACTTTATATATTGATTATTGTATTGTACTTAATTAGGCCAAGTATAATGCAAGAGTTATTTATCTGCATTGCCCATGGTTAAATTTCCCGGTTTCCCAACGTCACTCCCATTTGGAAACGGGAAGGAATTTGATGGGAAATACCGGGATCGGTAGCGGGATTAATCAATAGTCCCCATACTTCTGGCAGTACAAAAGTAGGGAAATTATTTCCACACACAGAATTCACCACTGCTCATGCTTTTATTGGTTGATATTTGGTCAAAGGCCTTTATCAAAACAATTACAATAAATGCCTGACTACTATTGGTTGTAGTAAAAAAAAGTTTTATTTAGTTCCTCCGACCATTAGGGTCGTCAACCACGAATTAACCTTCTAGGTGCCAGATGCATCGAGACTTTTATGCCAACATTTGGTGATAAGCACTCGCATCCATTGGTATTTAAATACGGGTATCGTTTTTTGGGTATTTTGCTAGTGCTAAACTTTGTGGTTGTTTACGTCTAGCATACATTGGTGCTCGAAAGTATTCATACCCCTTCACTTTTTGCACACTTTATTGTGTTATAGATTTAATTTTAAAGGGATAAAATTGCCATTTTTTGTCATCGCTGAAAAAGTTTGTGCACCCTTTCCCGAGAGATAGGTATGCCATGTCTGGGCCAATAAATAAGGCAGATTGATGATATATTATACATATGATTATTTTCGACATAAGTGCTTTTTAAGCATTTAAAAAATGTTGAAGGAAAATAATTATAATGACTACAGTTAATTTATGTCTATGCCATGTAAGCAAATGAGTATTGGTCATTTATATCTTAAGAGGTAGAAACACAAGACATAAACTAACGAGGGCACACACACACACTACAAAATAAATATTTGACACAAAAAAATGTTTTTTTGATGTACATTGAGAAGTTGAGGGAGTTGTCAATCCAGATTCAGAGGTATTTATAGTGTTGTACTTGTTCTATTGGGATGTTGTCTATTGGCAGTGGTGAGAGCAGGGACTGATTTCTTTCGAGAAAATAACATGAATTTAGTTTTGACTGGGTTAAGGAGCAGTTTAATGTCTGGCAGGGCGGATTGAATTGCAGTGAGATTGACTTGAAGGGAGGCAAGCAGAGGGGAAATCAGGTGCAGAAGTATAAATAACAATTTATAGAGATGAACTAATGCATTGGATATGATAGAGGCAAGGTTATTGATGTAGATGGAGAACAGTGTTGGGCCTAGAGAACAGCCTTGAGGAACTCCTTTAGTTACTGTGAGGAGTGAGGAGATGAGATTTTCAGCTTTCACAGTTTGGGAGCGGTGAGTGAGGTAGTTGGCAAACCAGAGAAGAGGAGTGTCAGTAATGCCAATTCATTGCAGTTTATTGAGGAGGATGGGATGATTAACTGTATAAAAGGCTTTCAAGAGGTCTATGAAGAGAGCGGCACAGGTCCATTTTTTGTCGAGGGAATATGTCGTTTAATACTTTGGTTGTGACGGTGATGGAGCTGTGGCCTTTACGAAAACCAGTTTTTAATTGAGAGAGAATATTATTGTTATTAAGGTAGTTGGTGAGTTGAGAATTGACTATTTGTTCCAGGAGAGGCAGGGAAGAATGGATATGAGACAGTAGCAGTTAGGGTCTGTAATGTCTCCTCTTTTGAATAAGGGATTGACAAAGGCTGATTTCCAGTATATGGGGATGGTGGAAAAGTCCAGGGACAGGTTGAACAGATGGGTGAGAGGAGCAGAAATAAAAGGTGCAGCGAGCCTGAGAAAAAAAAGCTAAATTCCATCAGCTACAGGTGATTTTTTAATGTCATGTCACTGTAAGCTGAAGAGAATGTCATCTTCAGAAACAGGAGTGAAGGAAAATGTGGTGGTGGGAGTAAGACCAGGAGGAGGGCAGGCATTGGACATAGACAGTGAAGTGGGTGATCTTTCAAAAAATGTTCATGAAAAAATTGTTCATGCGTGTTTTATCTGTAGTGATGACCCCATCAAAAGTGGTAGAGTGGCAGAGACAGGCAGCTGAGGGGAAGGGGAAGCGTTCTGCAGCGATTTCACCGTTTTCCAGTATTTTTTAGGATTGCTTTGGGATGAGATGAACTGATTGTTGAAATAGGTGACCTTTGCACTTTTGATGGATTGGGTGGTTAACTGAAGATCTAAAGTTTGCGATGTTCCAATATTTTGAATCTTAGAAAACTCATTGAGTATTTTATCCGCTCTTCTCATGTCCTTATTGGCTTTTTTTCTGGTCCATTGTTTTCTTTGATGTCTGATATTTTGAAGCACTCATATTGATGAAACCAAATTACATTTATGCCATTTTCAATTTTGCGTACATAATGCATTTCTGACTGAATGTTGTTTTCTATGTGTTCTTGAAATCGTTATAATCTCTCTAAACGGGCCATTTTTGTTTGTTTTGGTTATCTTAGCTACCGACGTTAGTTATCTTAGTAATGCGTTAACAGTTAGCTAGTTACGCTAGAACTTACACCACCTTAGGGGTATGTATAAATATTTAGTAGTTACTAAGCTCTACATAATAACTAGTGTGGTGCAACCCATTCAAATTTAGTAGTGACTAAATCTTGATTTAGTAAATACTTACGCTATAACTAGAGTTAGTTTGCACTTAGTAAGACGTGGTGCAACCGCCTCATGGTGGGGATTGAACCCGGGTCATCCACGGCAAAGACAATGGGTTCATTCCAATCCACTCTTCTTCTCTGTCCTTGTCTGACCCGGAAATCGATCGATTCCTCCGTCCTCGTATCTGATCTTTGCATCCTTTTCTCGCGTCCTCCAATGGGCGGAGCGATTGGAATGAACACAATGACTTAAGCACTAAGCCTTAGTGAGAGGCACACCATGTAGGACTTTTGTCTGTGTATCCTGTGATACTAGGAGCAATCAGAATAGTAATATTTTAGCCGTTTTTATTGGCTGAGCACATGTTGTTATCTAATGGGGAGAATTATTCTTTGAGGGTATGGAGCATTGCTGATGATGAATTCGGCAGGAAAAAGAGGATACAAAAATAACCCAAGTTTGGGGCTTTAATGTGTGGATGTGTGGCGTTGTACATTAATTCTGTTTGGTTACTGTGAGGGTTGGTGTAAGGTTCGGTGAACCAAACGTGACAAATAAGGATTCTAAAAGCGTATCTCGAAAGATACACCACAAAAGCATAAGAAACCGCACTAGGAAGGGGTAAACAAAAGAACGGGAGCAAAACTTCCCTAGCACAAGGCAAATCAAAACAGCCTCAAAAAACAACGAGAATAAATAACAAAAGAACCTCACGCACTAATTAATTAGGCTTAACAGGAGGTTGAGAAACCAAAAGAAAAACCCAGATAAACGAAAGGAAAGAAATACTAAATTAAACCTGTTACCTAAACTCTTGTAGAAAAAGAGCTGAACACAAAAGGTAACAGGTCGAGAGATAAAGGATAAAAATTAATAAACCAATCTAATCCTAATTATAACTGTACTTCCTGCGTTTTTTATTTGTACAAACCAGAAATGCAGTGACCAAATTCCTATACTGTTTACCGACTTCGTTTGTCAACAGTTTAGACAATCTCGAAGTGTAGGAAGACGGAAGTCCTGAGCTATTCATAACCGGCAGGAAACCCAAAACAGGTGCATGGAATAATAGCCGGGCGATATCCAAACACCGAAATAGAGGCGGAAAGAATCTGATAGATCTCCCCGCCGCTGTCAATAAGAATGACGACCGCAGAAACAGCAGAGGCTGCCAATAACCATGACAGTTACATGAGGTCAGAATGTACAGAAGTTCATGTTTTTAGGGGCTGAGAGTTTATGGTCATTGTGGTTATTTCTGTATGAAACCCTGAAAAGTGGCAAGCTCTCGGGGCTGTATAGGTATAGGGCATGCCCCACCAAGCCGTAACTTAGCAGACGGCATACCCGCCATCTCAATTACGGGTCATAAAATGAGGACCACTGCTTGATCCACTAATTTGATATAACACCAATAAAGCTATACTTTCATTAGAAATGGCCTCTACTAAATATTGTGCTCTTTTGAATAAAATAAAAAATCTGCTATAGATTAGGCTATAAAACTTTTTGTCATTTGCAAGCGAATCAGTAACTTGCGCCACCTATTTGCTAACTAACAATAAATCCTATGTGAGTAAATTGCATGAAAACATGCCCAGGTATATTTATTTTTAAATGTAGGCTAAATGTTTAGAAAAGATATGTGAATATGATAATAATAATAATAATAGTGTATGCTGCTGTAGAAATTCACCAACAAGGATGGTAGGAGACTCATTTTCTGAGTACTTCAATCCACTGACACAGTTCGAGAATGGGTCTGTGAACGATGACTCTCATTCCTTTTTGAAAAGAATTAAAGTCTTTGAACAAGAATGAGGGCCATGGCCATGACTGAATATGATCCCTTTGAGGGTGCATTTTGGCGATCATTTGAGTCAACTTCGCCAAAATATTTTCAGTGGGCAAATTTTTCTCACAAATGGGGGCACTTAAAATCTCCAGATGAAACTTTTATGTCCGGGGCTTTGTTGAGGGGATTCAGGAGCATACTCATCCGACAATTTCAAGAAGTAAACCAGAAGTAAAAGCTACAACCTGTAGTACAAGAGCGGGACATATTACAAACTACTTCCTCACTAGTTTGGAAAGAGTTTTGCAGGATTTCTTTCGCACACTGCTTGCAAATTGATGGTAGAGGGCACATAGTAAACAGGGGTTTGAGTGGACATGGGGCAGGGAGCAGGAATCATATTTGCTCATGGCCCATGAGTCGGAACTAGAGCAGTGAACGAGAGTCTGAACAAGAGTAGTGAACGAATCCGTGAAAATAATCCGTGAGTCAAAAGATCCAGGTCCCTGAATGGAACCGCAATGACCACCTCTAATCCAGGATCACTTGTTACTATTATTATACAATTTTTTTTTTTTAAGTTATATGTCAGGTCATAAGTGACTCATAGTTACCACATCAGTGAGTATGCTTACTGAACCTCATTACCAAAATACCAATATTTTGCGTGGTGTTTCTCTTAGTCTAAAATGGTTCATAATTTGACCCAGTTCTACTTCTTATAAAAAAATTTGTTTAAGGTTTATTCTGCTTTTTTCCACTTATTTTGTTTCACTTGACTTACAATCAGGGCTTGAAAATAAAACGAAAACCAAAAACAAAAGGCATTTTTGTAGGAAGAAAAATTAAAACGGAAACAAAATCACCAATACTGTTCAAGAGCAAAAACTTCAAGAGAAAATGTAACTGTTAATAATGGGGGGTTTTTCATTCCATGCATTTCACAAATACTTACATCATGTCTCTCTGCTATAACTACTACACCTAACCCTAACCTAAAAACAAATGAATTAAATATTTTGTTGTATACACCCCTGGGACATTTCCCATAGACCCACCAACCACCACTGCAACACATGCACTTGCTATAGCCATTGACAAACAAAGGTCTTTTTTAGTCACCTTTAGTTTATTGATAGCCAAGTCAGACCTTGTCAGGAAGCTGGAATACGAGGATAGCCTATTGTGACCGCTTTTGCTAGGTGGGAGTCGAGGAAGACGTTTGAGGGTAAGACACATTTTATTTATATCATGGTGGTGGTATTTTGCATAGCCTAATATATTAGTGGTCATGCTTTGTCTATGCCATTGGTTTTCATACTGAATATGGCCAGTCAGTGCATGTTATTGCAATAAGTTCAGGACTTGTGAGTAGTAAGCTATCATTTCAATTTAAATGTTTGGTTACCGTGTAAGTTATCTTAGTGGATTTGTTAGTGCTAACAAGGCTGATTCTTATCTCTCAACTTGGATAATGTTGACGTTATCATCTGTTTATGTTCCAGTCAATTGTGTGTACAGTTTATAAAGCCTGCATTTCAATTACCTCTGTAGTTGCTGCTACACCTTGTAAATGCCTGGAGCTAATCAGATTATTTGCTTGTGCTGCTGTGAGCGATTTGATTTCCTGTTTCCTTATATCAATATGGTTATTTTGCTGGTGCTGTATTCGTCGTGCCAAGTTATTCAGTGCTAACACAGTGTGATATTGTCAGCCCACTGTGTTTTTCATCATCCCTAGAATGTGTTTCTTTTCTTAAACCGGCTGGTTAGTGATGGGGTGGGAGGCTTCATGTAGGCAATTAATACAATAATCAAAATATATGTGCATATTAGAGAATGATTACTGTACAACAATACCTCTTCACTTTACCCGTTATTATTAGTTTGTTTTCTGAAATAAAGATAATAGGTTCTGAGACAGGCTACAAGGCTGGTTTGAATGTTTGGGAGGTAAGGGAAAATAAACAAAATTTAGTTCTAACTGGTTCAAGAATGTTATGTTGCAGGAACAAAAGAACAGAAACGTTAAAATTCTGATTCTGCTCGGAACGAACGAATAGAAAAAAAAATTGTTTTCAAGCCCTGCTTACAATACAATATTTGTATGCTTCTACTCATGAAATTCATTTTATTTCAGTCCTTTTTTTAGAAAGAGCAAGCTACTGTCGTAAGTGATCATTATCTTGTCTTTGTCATGAAAGACAAGGCATTGATTTTTACTGCAAGTCTGGATGGACCTGTTAATTTATGGTTTCGGTGAGCTGGATTATCACTGATGGATCTTCGTCTTCCTTAATTGGAGTAAAACAGGATTGCATTCGGCTATATTGCACTCTGGCTGTAATGAGGTCTGGAGCAGAGTGACCTAATGTTATATTGCAGGGGAAGTTTCAGAAGATATGTGTAGCATAGTTCAATTCAGTCTTTTTGAAATGTATGAAGACATACAAAAACATATATGACAATAATATGTGGATCAAGTCCACAGAAGACTAGTATGTCTGTACTAGCCTTGTTGGACGCGTAGCAGTTGGGAAGTTGCCATCCCATCCTGTAGATTAAACCATGTAGGTTGTACAAACCCCAATTCCAAAAATGTTTGGACAGTATGTAAAATGCACATAAAAGCAGAGAGCAGTGATTTGTAAATTCTCTTTTACATACATTTAATTGAAAACAGTACAAAGAAAATATATTGAAAGTTTATAGATTTTTGTAAATATACGCTAATTCTGATTTTGATTTGTTTGTTTCTTCTGACTATTTTTCCTATTGAACTCTATGGGAAAATAAGTCAGGAGAAACAACCCTTCAAGTGATCCATCCATATCTACTGCATATCTGGCAGCAGAGTGATGGTTTGAGGCTCGTTTGATACCGCAGACCCTTGATGACATGCAGCCATTTAGCCAACCATGGGTTCCATACTATTCCCATGTAATTTACAGCTAAATCTAACCCCCCAATTCCCATAGAGATCCATTCAAATGCAGAGAGGTTATAGTATCGCTGGTAAGAGTACCTGAAAATAAGATATCAAGTTTTTTTATATACTTTTATACCCAGTCATGATGGCATCACCTGTTTACCTGTGGAATGTTCCAAACATGTGTTCTTTGAAATTTCCAGTTATTATTTTTTTTGCCCCTGTCCTAACTTTTTTGGAACGTGTTGCAGGCAGGCATTTGGAATTGGGGTTTGTATATCGGACTGATTGTTTCAAGTTTATCTGTACAAACATTTTCTTCCCTAGGCACACATCTACCCAATTCCAGAACTGTACTCATGGGGATGAAGATGCTTTTTGGGAGTATGATAGTGTGTGTATTAATGTATGTATGGATGTGAGTGTGTGTGTATCTGTCCCAGGCTTAATAGACTATCACGTGATGTCACGTGGCGCTGTAATGGTGACGTGTAGCCAGCTCTCTCTCGTGTTTGTGTTTGATAATTTGAATGTATTTCGTTGTGTCTGGCTTTTGTCTTTTGTTTTTTTCATGTGCTGTGTGTCTGTTGTGGGATGGGGAAGCGGGCTGGAGATTGTTCAGGGCACACCTGCTGCTCGTTTTGATAATATTGACAAATTGTATAGTCATTTTGTTTGTGGTCGTCACCATGGAGACGTATTCGCAACATATGCTTGGGAATGTCCGTTGGATTTGCAGCTACAAAGTTTACCATCGCTCTTCACTGGAGTTGAAGATGTCGGGACTGATCCAGGACTGCAGGCAATCTTCAAAAGGCCACCAGGGAAGGGAAGGAGAAGATAATGCGGGGGAGGAGTGTGGCGACGAGTGGGAAGGCTGACTCAGTTCGGTGCTCCATGTTGACAGTGGATAGAGACTGCAACACTGCGTGTATGGAGGAAAGTCGTGGAGGCGGAGTTTGTGGGTTGGACTGCTTGATAACACTGGACATCTCGGGACAGCGGGGGTTATTTTTAATCATGATGTTTGGCTGTAGGCTATTCCACTTTAATTCACTTAATTAGTTTGATTAATGCAATGATTATATTGAATGTCTTTATTTGATATGTTTGTTTGTGTGTTGTGGGTCTGCCCCACTGTATATGTCTTTTTAAAATTATTTTGTTGCTTGTGGCTACAACTGAAGTTCCCTAGCGGGGAAATAAAAGTCATTCTATTCTATACATCCTGTAGAAACTGTGTGTGAAGGACACGTTTAACTTGGAAATATGTGTATATGACCGTAAATCACATTTGATAATTTTTAGTTTTTTGGGTATTGAAATTGGTTGTCTGAATTACAATAAAAGTATTTTAAATTTTTTAAAATTTATTTTAGTTAAATTTGCATTCATAAACTAATGTCTCAATGCCATGAACAAAGGAGACACGTGTGTTCTCTTTATACATCCTGAAATGTAAGACCGATACAGTTTTAACAAGGACCAGCTGTTGAGGAAGACAAGCATGTGATTGACGACTTCCCTGGTATAACGGTCAAATCTCAGTTAAGATGGTAATATTTTATTTTCCTTTACTTTTATTGGTTTGAGAAAAAGACTTTTATTGGTCTGAACAATTGATTTGTGACAGGAACAAAATGCTGTCCTGGTTGTTGGTTTATAAACTTGCCTAAAACCGGTCACCTGGTATAGAATAAGAACCACAAATTCTCTTCCTGCAGGGCTAGCTGGTGCTACTCTTCTGTTTTTGTATATTTCATTCTGTCACTCATTGGAGCAACTCGATTGATAATGTTTTGTATTGTGAAAGATTGCACTGGAATGTGTATATACAAAATTATGGAACAGCGATGTACATGTAATTGGATCCTACCAACTGTGAGACCAGAAACTAAATGAAAAATCTGGATTGAGTCATTTTCAAGGTGCCAATCTGAGGAGGCTTTGTTCTAGTTCATATATTTATCTCCCCTCTGCTGGATCTTTCCCATGGCAACAGGGGGCCATAACTATAAGGCCAGTTATGAAATATGTGCAAGATTGTTTTCCAGTGTTTACTCAAGTTGGAACATAAATTGCAGAAAATTGTGTTATATCAACATTTTCAAAAGCTTCACAGCTCAGCCTCTGTTTATATTGTAATGTTTTTTTTTTGTTACCCTGGTCTGCATACCATGTCTTCTCCACTTCCTGCTATTGCTTAACATTCCTATAAATGTTACATTATTTATTGATTGTTGACATTTTGGCTTATGTGTTTTCTTAAACAAAGCCATTCAATTGGAAAACTGTAGATGTGTGTGTAAGTGTTTCCACCGGTATTTGTTTTTGCCAAATTTTGTAGCGGGGCACCATCTGCCCTGACAGGGTGATGCACAGCAGTGGACCACACCCTACACAGTGTAGGTTTGCCCTTTCCCCTGTGTCTACTCTCAAGAATGACAAAATTTCACAATAGTGACTTATTGAAGAAGAATGGGTGGAGTGCTGGAATAGCATAGAAGTGTCATCATGTTCATAAATAATTTTCTGAAAATAAATTATACAGTTTTTAACATTAATCTGTTTAATCAGGTCTCTGGAATCACTGATTTGCTGATTAGTACAAATGAATACAAACATAACAAATTATTTAAAAAGCAACAGACTATAAGTATAGACAGGCATAAACAGCATTAGTGCCTGTTGTTCTTTCTGTTTGCCTGGTTAGTGATCTCAATAAAACTCCTCTGTGCTGTACTTTGAAGAAAGCTTTAGACTTTAAAGGGTAAGTAAACCTTAAAACCACTTTTTTTAGCTGATTATTGATATATTTGGACATATCCATGTGCTAGAGATTGATCCTGTTGCAAATCGTGACATTTCATCGCAATATTTAGCATCATATAGGAAAAGTAGTGTATTTTGGCTAACTAGTGCTACGGTGGTGAAACGTAGGTTATTGCAGTTGTAATTTACTATTGGCTGTTGTACAGTATATGTGACATGGCAGTACATGTGATGTCACACCAACTGTGTGCATCTGGCTACGCCCTTCCACTTTACACTATAAATACGTTTTTCTTTTTCAAATCCAGCAAGTTGTGGAGACTGAGAAGTATTTGTGTGAGCGACAGGCTATTGATAGAGAGAAAATAGCATAGGTTTCCTGTATGAAATACGTTTTTTCCCCCCTCTAACGTTTCTTCATCAACCTGCCCATGGACTACATATGAAAATTTGCCCCAATGGCTAAATCTGGCATATTTTACGTTGCGTTTATTAATGTGCATTGTTCCTTTTTTAAATAAATAAACCTAAACATATAATCAATTTAATCGCAAATCTAAAAATGCACTTTATGGAACAAACCACAAAGACACAGTAGCCCACAAGATACCTACGTTAGTTAACTTATCTAGTGTTTATGTAGTTTTGACCAAAATTAGATAATGTTCCATGTGGCTATATGACCTAAATTTAGCGAAGTTACTACACCTTTCATTGTAACTTCATTTATGGCTAACTTTGCCGTCTTTAATAATGTTAACTGTTACTAGAAAATTAGCAAGATAGCAATACTGCAAAAAAAGTGCCACAGGCTCATACAACACAACATAATTTAGGAAATTGTGGTATTAATCTATGTATCTCCTGCACTGGGTTGTAAGTGTGTGTGGGGTCTTGAACAAAACAATTATGGCTGTGAATGAACAAGCATGTGAAAAAAATAATAATAAAAAGAGCTCAACTCAAGCTCAACCCTTTCATGAGTATCTTTCCCACCCCTGATTTTGGCATTTTTTGAACTGCAAACGGAGGCGTGGTTCAGCCCATTTAGTTACCCTTTAAGAAGCTGCTATGTTATTCACTTTGTAATGTCGGTAACTATTTAAATGTAATATCACATTTAAACCAATTCAGTTATCAAATTCAAGAAATAGAAATTTCTGTGTTTGTGTTTGTCGATAACAGTAACAGCACAGATTGCAAGCAGGGCCGGATTAAATGGATAGATTGCACTAGGCAGACAAATTTTTCAGGGCCCCCCCCAGTATCTCCATATTTTCTTAGTGATGTGGAAAAATCACCAATATTTTGACAGGATTTGTTTGATGTCGCGCATTTTGTCGTCAATTTTATCCCACTATCCCATTATGCAGGGTCGGGTGAATAGATTGCCATCACCCTGTCTGGGTCGGAAAAAAAACATTTGGTTCATGTTTCTCTGGCCTGTTCCATTTCCGTGGATGTCTTCTCCTCCTGCTGTCCTGCTACTAACTCAGAACCAATGTCACTGTGCCAATTAGAATCAGAGATAGCGGCAGGCTCACCTGCCTCGGGTGCCGATCGTGCAGTTGTTTATGCAGTTTTTCGACTTCCCAACAGATTTCAACCCCCCTTCATGTGAATGTGCTCGTCAAGCTACGCGTCATCGCCCCCTCATACCTTCCCCTGTCACTATGAGTAGGCTAATACAACTTTGTAAATACTGACATCATTTTAAGAGATGGATCGCAGCAAGTTGCACCTACGAGAATTTGATTCCGAATTTTTTTCCCCACCCTCTGCCTGTCTTTTACCTCTCTTTACAAAGAAAAGGATAGTGTTCAACATCGTGACACTTGACAATTATTTTATGGTCCGTACCACAATCAATGGAACAATCTATGATTTGTGGTTCATATAGCTACGCTCGTACCACAATTCACAGTAGCTATGTTTCCATCAACCTAATTTTATGCGCATTTTCAAGTATCGCATCAGAAAAGGTTGATGGAAACGGCAAAATTCGAAAAAACTTACTCTAATTCGCAAAAAAGTTTATACGCTCGCTTGAGGTGGTTTTTGTCTTTTGCGAAAAAGAGTTAATGCGCAAAACGGTAGATGGAAACACATTTGCCGAATAAGTTCTGACGTAGCGAACATTGAACTCACGTGACTGATCAGCCGTTTCCGCTGTCGGCGTCTTTCCGGATATCAATTCGGGCGCGACAACACAACATGGCTGGTAGCAACAACAACAGGTTCGTGTGGACCGATGAGGAGACCAAACTATTCCTCACTCTCATCCATGAAAAGAATATCACAGAGATGTCGTATCACCCTTTCTGCCGCTGCTTGCATCAAAATCAATGCATCTCTCTGTCTTCGTCTTCGGATAGCATTAAACACGGCCAATATTAGTTGAATTGAAAGGACAATTACAACTTGCCCAGCTGAAACTAATTCCTGCAGACCTCTTTCCATTTTATTGCCAAGCGTTATGTTCTCCACGTGGGTATGTTACCAAGGCAACTGGTTTTGTTTACGATATGCAACCTCTACTTCTTCGCTCCAACTCAGTTGGTGGAAACGCACCTAATTCGCATTTTCTTTTTGCGAACTTTCCAAAAGTTCGCTTAAAATTCGAATGACATTTAGATGGAAACATAGCTAGTATAATCATTTTAAGTTGAGAAATTAAGCAAAAGAAACATTCATAGCATAGGCTAGTTTGACGAGCCCGTTCGCGTGAAGGGGAATTGAAATCTGCAGGGGAGTCGAAAAACTGCACAACACCGGACGAGTGCCGAACTTTTGAAAAATCTTTGCAGCAATGCTTTCAGGCGCAGCAAAACGCTAAAAAAAGAAAAACATAGCGAGAATGACCTGCACCGAACCAGAAAGACTTTTTCAATGTGCGCTAGACCAGAGACCCTCCCCCTATAGGCTACGTTGAGGATGATTTTTTTTTTTTAAATAATTTAAAAAACCTACATTGATTGAAATAAAAGGTTCGATTAGGTTTTTATATATGAAATTACTTTAAAATAGCAAAAGATATTTAATATTTTAATGTAATAAAAACATTTTTTTACAGGCCTAAAGTTGAGTTTTCTACCCGTCTGTCTGGGCCCCCCTCCAGCAATTAGACCCTAGGCAGCTGCCTAGTTTGCCTATGCCTAGATCCGGCTCAGATTGCAAGTACTTATAGAGTAGAATAACATTTATTTTCCCGATAGGGAACTTAAGTTGTAGCCACCAGCAACAACAAAAAAACACAGACAGTGGGGCAGACCCACAACACACAAACAAACATGTAAAATAATACAGCCAATTGTAAAAATAGCCCCCGCTGTCCCGAGATGTCCAATATCATGAACCAGTCCAACACAGAAACCCCACCTCCACGACTTTCCTCCATAGGCTACACACAGTGTCGCGGTCTCTGTACACTGTCGTCGAAACGGAGCTCAGCCTTCCCAGTCACCGCCTCACTCCTTCTTTTTGAAGATTGCCTGTAGTCGTGGATCAGTCCCGACATCTTCAACTCCGGTGAAGAGCGATGGTAAACTTTGTGGCTGCAGACCCAACGGACATTCCCGAGCATAATGTGAATGCGTCTCCATGGTGACGACCACAAACACAATTATATCGGCTAGACAATTTGTCAATATTATAATAACGTGCAGCAGGAGTGCCCTGAAAAATCTCTAGACTGCTTCCCCATCCCACAACAGACACACAGCATATGAAAAAATCTAAAGACAAAAGCCTGACACAACAAAACACATTCAAATTAACAAACACAAACACGAGAGACAGCTGGACTACATGTCGCCATTACAGCGCCACGTGACGTTGTCCAGGCTGGTTTTACAAAGCCATGGCTCATCCAGCTTAGCAGAGTACCACACAAACTTGCGGTGTTTCACGAACTTGGCGGAACTGCCATTTATCTCACTGTTCAAAAGCAGGGGTATCGCCTTTAGGGAAAAACAATGTCTTCCCCAGTGTATTGTACCTCTTTTTCAAGAAGCCATCTTTTCTTTTGAGTGGGTTGGCTGCCTGTGTAGCTTTCACAAGCATGACAATGATTTTGCTTGTTATGCTTGTTATGAATTTGAATGTCTGATTATGATAGTAGAGTAAGTGCAAAAACCTCTAAAATGACTGGGCGAGATATGGCTAAATGGTTAATGTTATACTTTATCAAACTCTAGAGCATCTGATCTTTATTTTTTCCAGGTCCTGGAAAGCATGAATACAAATACTCATGAATCCTATTATTCACATGACCACTTGTTCCTGAATTTAAAAAAAGATTTGGTAATGCTGATTGGGCACATCAGGTGAACTGGACACTTTTCATGACGAGGCCTTAAATTTCAACATTTTGGGGGCAAGGCCATATGGCCTTCAAATATCATTGATGGGGCACTAAGGCCATAAACCAAATTCAGGTTTGATGAGTACATGTTGTTTGAAATACAGTGGACCAATATAGCTACAGAACTGTATAGCAGTCAGATATAAAAAATAGAGTACTGGAAATCCCTGATAGTGTAGAGAGCTGACGTTTGGCTTGGTGGTGCTAATTTGAATTCCCTGTCTTTTGCAGCTTTTGACCAAGCCAAACTTGTCACTTAAAATGTAGTTTTTTGTTATTAATCATTTCTATGTTTGAGAAAGAATATGACTAGAAAAGATTTGCCACTCAAAATAGATAAAAATCGAAAAATGCCACAGCATTGTGCAGCCATGGGCTGAGGTCCTGGAAGTCCTGCCCCAACAGGAGAAGCCCACTCCATGACTAGCTGAATGAATGTCAGAGAGAATTCAAAGGAATAAAAGAATAGAATATATGTTCAAGATACATCCTAAGATTGATTTGGAAATGCCTGTTAAGCAACTGCACAAGCTATTTTCGTTTTCATTTAGTTTTCTCATAGTGCGCGCATGCCTTTTCATTTTTAGCTGTGACCAGCAGCTAGTATAAGTCACTCTGTGGTCCGTCTGTCGGTCTGTTTGTCCAAATTTCTTCTGCTGCTTTGTAGTACGCTAGATCCAGGTTACCCAGAGTGACGTGTGCAGTGCGTGATACGGGTTACCCAGCATGACGTATTTGCTCGAAAAAAGCTAACCTAGCACTGATGTACGTTGTGTTCTAAAACTCACCACTGCGATTATACGAGGTTAATCACCTGCAACAGCAAGCGCCAACATGGGACGTTCTGAGACGGGGTAGGTCACTGAAATTCCTCTCTATAACATTCTAAAACAGTTTAGTTGCGTCAGAAATCTTTGTTCTGAATATCTGTTAAATTGAAGTTACCGATCAAATGATAACGTTGGTATTTTGAGTTAGCTAACGCGAGTGTTACAAGTCGCTACTTCACTGGCTCACTTTTATCTGTAATGTGTGAGTTAGGCTATATGAGAAGTAGGACTGTAACCTGACGTGAGTGTTTTTATTTTCCTCCAAAAAAACCCCCAAACGTGACCAGCACCCATTGTATAACACAAACACGAAGATCCCTCAAACGGTTGATGGCGTCAGCATCAATTTTCGGGGGGGCTTTAAATGGTTGAGCCATATGTATTTCTTCTTCACTGTGCGCATATCCTTTTAAGTTTATGCAGCCTAGCTAGTCTGCCAAACTCCCGGCTCCAATCCCACAAGCAAAACTCGCATTCTCCTTTTTTTCCATTTTAAGAGGCAAAACCCACCACACTGTTTCAAAACTTTACCGCAATGCGAACGTCAAATTCTGCCACACCCTTTGATCACCTGGAACTCCTTCAGAGGTAGCCTCACCCTTCGAAGTGCCGTCAGCTGCATGATGACATAAGCAGCAGGTGCCAAAAGAAAATAAAGAAAACAAAATAAGTGTGAGATTATATCCCCTCGTAACACTAGCAACTAACTATCTGTTAAATTTAGCACGCGTTTCCATGTTACTTTTAAATAGCTAGCGTTAACGTTAAATACAGCTGGTGTTTTTGAGTTGCCTGATAGTTCTAGCTAACCTTAAGGGCCGAAACATACAGAAATATGAGAACATGGACACTTTGAGCTACGCAAACAGTTTTTCTTTTGCCATGACATTTGTGAAAGACAAACCAGAGTGTTGCAGTGAGGGACACTATAGCAGGCGACAACAGTAAACTACTTTATTCTACTTTATAGTTCAATCAGTGCTTTCCTCTGGTTTGTCTTTCACAAATGTCATTGGAAAAGAAAAACTGTTTGCGTAGCTCGAAGCATCCACGTTTGCGTATTTGCGTGAGGTATGTTTCGGCCCTAAGTGTTAGCAAGCATTTACATCGCCCATGTAACGTTAGCTAGCTAGCTGCTTATGTTACTGGGTGATGGCGCAAACGTTAAGGTTGTAAATGGTTAAACCGGTTATGTTTATGTTTACTTTTGGTACTTACATTTTAAAACAGATACTTTTGTACATTTACTCAACTAGTGTTTGAATGGGTGACTTTCTACTTTTACTGGAGTAATTTTTAACTGTGACCAGCAGCTAGTAGAAGTCACTCTGTCTGTAATTAGGTCAGTCTATCCAATATTTCTGCAATAGGCTATACCCGCACATACAGATACTTTGGCATCTCGCAGCTTATGACAAGTGAACGTGCTTGTTTCTATTTAAGATGGATGATTTGGCTTTTCAGAATGAAAAGAGCCAATATTTCTGGTACAATGACGAGTTTACCAAATTTGATACCATATTTGATGAGATTATATGCAAAAATTGTACTTGATTAGCTATTCATAAACTCAGGCTCTCAAGGACTTATATTAGCAATCCGCCAAGGTGCAAACGCAGGTGGTTCTATCTTCACGATCTTAGTGCACGGTCTAAAACGCATGGATAGAGGGCGCATATTTTGAGCGCAAGGTTAAAATACCTCGGAGTGGATTATTGCGCTTATACCATGGTTACCAATAATGGTTTTTTTGTGTCATCAAGCAAAACTCTGGTTGGTAGTTCTATTTGGTAGAACCAAAAACATCTAGTCGTTAATTTTTATGCCTCTGAAATTATTTGGTGACTTTCCAGCCCCACGTCCGAGAGCCAACCCACAGCAGTGCTTCGTAGGCTGTGGTTAGTGTATATACCGGTGAGACCCTCCACTTGAAAATAAATTGAATTGGACCAATTAATTTGGGGAAAGGGGTAGGCAGTTATATAGAAATGTATAGCTTTTGACTGTATGGCCTACATATATTACGTTACTTATTGTTATCAGCATGTTCCCCAGGTAATTGGTGCCCATCGGCTCCCGGGTGTACCACACTTCAGGGCAATGATGTTTTGATTCCGTGATGCACTTTCGATGGAGATGAAAGGCCTTGGCATTGTCTGGACACTTGGAGACATTTTTTTTTAAAACTTTTAAGTGGACACAGGGGATCCCCAGCCCTGGTAAATATGAATCTTCTTAGGTTTTCTTTGTCCTATGCGGTGGGGTCTTGGTGATTTTTTGTGTCCGGATTATGCGCCAGGCTGACATACTCGACCCCATCATCATCGTGCCGCAGGACAAAGGATGCTTGCGTTAGGTCTCGGTTGTCTTCCCTGCCCTGACGTACAAAGCAAAGCTGGCAGTCAAACCAGACCTTTCTCACCAGATCTACAGGTGTATTGGGAGACACAGTAGAGCTGAATTTTGCAGGTCGATCTCGGTGACACAAGGATGATGGACACTTCTGTCTTTGTCGTTTTACCTGCAACGTTTCAGGATTGCTTTGAACATGTCATTGCTGGATTCTATGATATAGAATTTTTTTAAATGACAGTTGATTCCACCCCTAAGGCTCATTAAGACAGCTACACTGTACTCTCCCTCTTGCTTAGTGGACTGTACCAAGGCATAAAACTCCCGTAAGGTCTCATTTAGGATATTTGCAGAGTACATCTCAAATTCGTGCTCTTTTGTTTTTGATAAAGAAAGTCTTTTAGCGTTTTAACTGCCCATTTTATTGCCTTTTTGGTGTTAAACTCATCCTTCTCCTCTTTTAGCTTTTAAAGTTCTTCCGTAATACAGAATTGTAATTAAAATTATTACATTATTAACCTATATAATAAAATGTTATAATGATGTCATATGTAATCACAGTGTAACTGCAAATAACTGTAATTAATTAGTGAATAATGAGAGCTAAGACAGCAATAGCAACCTTAGTAATAGTTTATTTGAAAATGAATTCCATAACAGACTAATAATTACCACAAGGACCATAAATAACCATAAAAAAACCCAAGTGTGTTCCTAGAATAAATACACAGGCTACTGGCAGGACAATCTACAACAGGGGTGGACAACTCCAGTCCTGGTGGGCCAGTGTGTATACAGGTTTTTGCTTTAACCAGTTACTAATTATTTAATTAGCTCAAACATTTGCATAATCTGATATTTTAGCTACATTCCACAATATGAACAGAAGCTGATGAAGGTTCCTGTGCCTGTATGCATGTATTGTTGCATTTTATCGTGGTTGAATTTACGAGTAAATCGATGTTGGTGTATGTCACTTACTTATTGAGCCAGGGTAACTGGTGGCAGCAAAAACCTGCATACACAACGGTCCACCCCTGATCTACAATGTACAACCTATGCCTTCCCACCTGAAGAGAGAGGAAAGGGGGAGAGAGATTACTGAATGCACAAAAACGGGCCTGTGGTCATATTGTTTGAACGATAAAATTACAGAAAATAAATATTACAATGCTGTGTAAAAAGACCTACCCCATAATATAAAATCAAAGATAAATACAGTTACTGTGGTAATTTACAAACCCCAATTCCAAAAAAGTTGGGACAGTATGTAAAATGCACATCAAAGCAGAAAGCAGTGATTTGTAAATTATCTTTTACATATATTTAATTAAAACAGTGGTAAAGATATTTAAAGGGTAATTCCACCAAAAACAACATTAACCTTATTGAACAGATCAAGGCGCAACTTATTAAGTCTTTCTTTGTGGCTGGTGTATACCTCTACCACTTCCTCGTTTTTGAAAGACGAGGCCTAAAGTGGACGTGTAAATTACATAGCAAGTAGGCGGAGCCAGCGAGGGAAGAATTGCTGCCTGCATCTCACTGTTCTGTATAAGGACTGTGGTACGAGTTCTGTGGTAGAGACACATCGTAGATCAAGCTAGCTATCATTGCTATTTTATTATAATGTCAGAAAATGACATTGATAGGCTACGTTATTTCCTAAAGATGTTTTGGAAAACCCAAACAGGACTCGAGTGCTGTCGGTTACAGAGTGGAGCTCTTCCGGTATTCCCTGATTCCCTCTAGCCTACATCTTCCTCTGCCTTATTGAATCACTCGGTAAGGAACCATGTCAACTAACATTACATTATGATCCATGACCATTAAGTAGACTAACATTAGCTGACCATAATTTAACGGTTTCGCTTTGAGCATTCGATTACAGAAGCACTGTATTTTTTTTGGGCTAGTGCGTTAGCTGTTGTTAGCAATGGGTTTCTTGGTATAAAACAAATTGATTTTTAAATATGTATGGCCATGGAGTAGGCGATAGTAGCTAACCTTGCATTCGTTCATGGAAGGAGGTCGGATATCGGGGTGATAAATGTGTATTTTCCATGCTTAAATTTATTTTAAAATATATTCAATTATTTATTTTCATATATATTTCCCAATTTATTTCCCTATTTACTTATTTATTTCCATATATATTTACCGAATTCCCAACGAGCACAATCTGTTAATCAACTTGCTTTGCTCCTCCCACTAAGTTTGCCTCGTTTACACACTTCAAACGTATGTGTTCAGTGTTGCCAGATGGGGCGTCTTACAGCCCAATTGGGCTATTTTTTTAATGTTACTGTGCATGGGAAAAATTACATTTTGGGCTTTTTATTTGTTATATTTGGTGGTTTTTCATCTTCTTTCAGCTAATTATTCACTCTGTTGTAGTTTGTCTCTCCTCTCTCTGCCTATTCCTCAGTTGTCATTGAAACCAGTTAATAGTCGCTGCTTTTGTTTGATATGCAGAGGCTTGCCAGTGTGGGTTAGAAAGAAAATCGTGAAAATCAGAAAGAACACTGACTTTGCTCTTGGAAAAGTAGGCTAGTAGCAGTTATGCTGTGTTAATTCTTTAACGGGGAAACGGAAGACGTGTCTTATCTTTGAACACACGTTGACTGCCGTCTTTTGGCAGTCAACGTTTGAGAACTTTGTAGTGGGCAAGAAATGAGCAGCCTATGTTTCTATGTTGCTCAACTTGCTTTTTGTGTGTCATATTCATAAACATTTCAGAGGTCTATCGATTGGCTAGCGTTCTGACAGTAGGCTACCTCCAGTCCACAATCTCACTCGCCTGCTCCCAGGTTCACGATCACATCCATAAATCCGTTAATAACTTAATGTATTTTATCCAAATTAGGCTATTTTTATTAAGATTTTTTAACATTTAGATTTATCTGGGAACACTGTGCTCAGAGCATAGGCTGTAGAAAAATGGTTCAGTACGGTGGCCCAGAGGTGCAATCCACATTTTTAAAAAGCAATCTTTGTTTCTAAATAGAAATCCTCTTTTCTAAAAATAAATCCTTGTTTCTAAAACAAAATCCTTATTTCTAAATTGAATCCTTGTTTCTAAATGTAAATCCTCGTTTCTAAAACACAATCCTCGTTTCTAAAACACAATCCTCGTTTCGAAAACAAAATTCTAGTTTCGAAAACAAAATCCTTATTTCAAAATAGAAATCCTTATTGCTAAATTAAATCATTGTTTCTAAAACACAATCCTTGTTTCTAAATAGAAATCCTTGTTTCTTAATATAAATCTTAGTTTCCAAAATAAAATCAATAATTATAAATAGAAATCCTCATTTCTAAAACAAAATCCTTATTTCTAAATGTAAATCCTCGTTTCTAAAACAAAATCCTTATTTCTAAATGTAAATCTTCATTTCTAAAACAAAATCAAAATTAAATACTTGTTTCTAAAAGTTAATCCGAGTTTCTAAAAGTTAATCCGAGTTTCTAAAAGTTAATCCGAGTTTCTAAAAGTTAATCCGAGTTTCTAAATTTAAATCCGAGTTTCTAAATTTAAATCCTTGTTTCTATTAAGCCTGAAAGCTAAATGCTACAGTTAGCCTGTGCGCAAAGCATACTGGGACCAGACGACGTATGCACGAGTGAGTCTGAGGAGTGCAATTTGCATAGAAAGTCTAACGAGCAGCTGGTCTCCTGGCATAATAAACTAATCACAAAATTTTGGACGAAACAAACTAAGTTGAGTTTTCTTGAGGCTTATGTTAATGATGTCTGCAGAAAACTCAACTTTAGTTTGTTCGGCAATTTTGTGTGATAGTTATTATGCCAGGAGACCAGCTTTCTACGTTAGACTTTTATGCAAAATTGCACTCCTCGACTCACTCGTGCATACGTCGTTTTCTGGTCCAGTATGCTTTGCGCACAGGCTAACAGTAGCATTTAGCTTTCAGGTTCTTAATAGAAACAAGGATTTAAATTTAGGAAAACTCGGATTTTTAATTTAGGAAACTCGGGGGATTAACTTTTAGAAAACTCGGGAATTAACTTTTAGAAACTCGGATTAACTTCTTAGAAACTCGGATTTTAACTTTTAGAAAACATAGTATTTAACTTTTGTTTTGTTTTAGAAATGAAGATTTTACATTTAGAAAGAAGGATTTTGTTTTTGAATCGAGGATTTACATTTAGAAATAAGGATATTTGTTTTAGAAATGAGGATTTCTATTTATAAATTATTGATTTTATTTTGGAAACTAAGATTTTATTATTAAGAAACACGGACTTTCTATTAGAAAACAAGGATTTGTGTCTTTAGAAACATGATTTAATTTAGCCTAATAAGGATTTTCTATTTTGGTGAAAATAAGGATTTTGTTTTCGAAAACTGGAATTTTGTTTTCGAAACGAGGAATATTGTGTTTTAGAACGAGGGATTGTGTTTTAGAAACTGAGGGATAGTTACATCTTTAGAAACAAGGATTCAATTTTGAAGAAATAAGGATTTTGTTTTAGAAACAAGGGATTTATTTTTAGGAAAAAGAGAGGGATTTCTATTTAGAAACAAAGATTGCTTATTTAAAAATGTGGATTGCACCTCTGGGCCACCGTACTGTAACCCATTTTTCTACAGCCTATGGCTTGAGCACAGTGTTCCCAGAGATTAAAATCTAAAAATGTTAAAAAATCTTAATAAAAATAGCCTAATTTGGCATAATATAACATATAAGTTATTAACGGATTTATGGATGGGATCGTGAAAAACCATGGGAGGGGGGGGGGGGGCCCAGTGCGAGTGAAGATTGTGGACTGGAGGTTAGCCTACTGTCCAGGAACGCTAGCCAATCGATAGAACTCTGAAAATGTTTTATGAATTACTGACACAACAAAAAAGAGCCAATGCGTCGCAGATTGAGCAAGCAACCCATAGAAAAACATAGGTACTGCTTCATTTCTTGCGCCCTCCCACTACCAAAGTTCTCAAACGTTTGACTGCCAAAAGACGGCAAGTCAACGTTGTGTTCAAAGAATAAGACACGGGTCTTTCCGTTTTCCCCGCGTTTAAAAGAAAATCTTAAACACAGCATAAACTGCTACTAGCCTACTTTTCCAAGAGCCAAAGTCAGTGTTTCTTTCATTGATTTTCACGGATTTTCTTTGCTAACCCACACTGGCAAGCCTCTGCATATCAAACAAAAAGCATGCGGACTATTTAATACTGGTTTCAATGTCCAACTGAGGACAATAGGGCAAGGAGATAGAGGTGAGGAGAAGAAGAGGATGATGGAGAGACAAACTAAACAGCACGTGACAGAGTTCGAATAATTAGGCTTGATATGAAGTTAGATGAAAAAAATATATACCACCCAAATATAACAAATTAAAAAGCCCTAAAATGTAATTATTTTTTCCCCCATGCACAGTAACTATTATAAATAAATCAGCCCAATTGGGCTGTTAAGACGCCCCAATCTCGGCCAACGCCCCATACTGGTAACACTGGAACACATTTACGTTTGATTTCTGAGTGTGTAAACGAGGCAAACTTAGTGGGAGGAGCAAAGCACAGGTTTTGGAATTAACAGATTTGTGCTCGTTTGGGAATTCGGTGTTCAGTAAATATATATGGAAATATAATAAATAAGTAAATAGGGGAAATAAATTGGGAAATATATATGAAAATAAATATATATTGAATATATTTTTAAATAAATTTAAGCATTGGAAAATACACATTTATACCCCCCGATCACGTTATCCGAACACTCCTTCCATGAACGAATTGCAAGGTTTAATGTTAGGCTACTATCGACCGTTAACTCCATGGCCATTACATATTTTAAAAATCAATTTGGTCCTTTATACCAAAGAAATACCATTGCTAACAACAGACTAACGCACTTAGCCCAAAAAAAATACAGTGACCTTCTGTAATCGATATGCTCAAAGCGAAAACCCGTTCAAATTATGGTCAGCTGAAGTTGTTAGTCTACTTAATGCGTCATGGATCATAATTGTAATGTTAGTTGACATGGTTCCTTACCGAGTGTGATTCAATAAGGCAGAGGAAGATGTAGGCTAGAGAGGAGAATCAGGGGTGAATTACCAGGGGAAGTGCTCCACTCTGTAACCCGACAGCACTCGAGGTCCTGTTTGGGTTTTCCAAAACATCTTTTAGGAAATAACGTATAGCCTATCAATGTCATTTTCTTGACATTATAATAAAAATAGCAATGGGATAAGCTAAGCTTGATCTACGCATGAGTGTCTCTACCCACAGAAACTCGTTTTACCACAGTCCTTATTACAGGAACAGTGAGATGCAGGCAGCCAAAGCATTCTTCCCTCGCTTGGCTCCGCCTACTTGCTATGTAATTTACACGGTCCCACTTGTAGGGCCTCGTCTTTCAAAAACGAGGGGAGGGAAAAGTGGGTAGTAGGTATACACCAGCCACAAAGAAAGAACCTTAATAAGTTGCGCCTTGATCTGTTCAATAAGGTTAATGTTGTTTTTCGGTGGAAATTACCCTTTAAATATCTGTTACACACTGTTTTTAATTAAATATATGTAAAAGATAATTTACAAATCACTGCTTTCTTGCTTTGATGTGCATTTTACATATCTGTGTCCCATACTTTTTTGGGAATTGGTGGTTTGTAAAGTTACCACTTGTAACTGTATTTATCTTTGATTTTATATTATGGGGTTAGGTCCTTTTTTACACAGCATTGTAATATTTATTTTCTGTAATTTTATCCGTTCAATAACAATATGACCACAGGCCCGTTTTTGTGCATTCAGTAATCTCTCTCCCCCCTTTCCTCTCTCTTCAGGTGGGAAGGCATAGGTTGTACATTGTAGATCAGGGGTTGGGACCGTTGTGTATGACCGAGTTTTTGCTTGCCACCAGTTTACCCTGGCCTCATATAAGTAAGTGACATTTTTTACAAACCTAACCCCCCAAATAAAATCGATTTACTCGTATAAATTCAACCACGATACAAATGCCAACAAATACATGCATACAGGCCACAGGAACCTTCATCAGCTTCTGTTCATATTGTGGAATGTTAGCTAAATATCAGATTATGCAAAATGTTTTGAAGCTAATTAATTAAATAATTAGTAAACTGGTTTTTAAAGCAAATAAACCTGTATACACACTCGGCCCAATCCAGTGACTGGAGTTGTCCACCCCTGTTGTAGATTGTTCCTGCCAGTAGCTGTGTATTTATTCTAGGAACACACTTGGGTTTTTTATGGTTTTAATTTATGGTCCTTATGTGGTAATTTATTAGTCTGTATTATGGAAATTCATTTTCAAATAAACTATTACTATGGGTTGCTATTGCTTGGTTCTTAGCTCTCATTATTCACTAATTAATTACAGTTATTTGGCAGTCAGTTTACCTGTGATTACATATGACATCATTATAACATTTTTATTATATAGGTTTAATAATGTAATAAATTTTAATTACAATTCTGTTATTACGTGAATGAACTTTAAAAGCTAAAAGAGGAGGAAGGTAGAAAAGGATCGATGAGTTTAATTTAACACCAAAAAGGCAATAAAAATGGGCAGTTTTTTTTTAAATTTTAATTTAAAATTAAAACGCTTCTAAATATTTTTCTTTAAAAAGACTTTCTTTATCAAAAAACAAAGTGGAGCACGAATTTGAGATGTACTCTGCAAATTATCCTAAATGAGACCTTACCGGGAGTTTTATGCTCTTGGTACAGTCCACTAAGCAAGGAAGGGGGTGAGGAGTACAGTGTTGTAGCTGTCTTCTCTTTAATGAGCCTTAGGGGTTGGAAATTCAACTGTCATTTAAAAAAATTCTATATTCATAGAATTCCAGCAATGACATGTTCAAAAGCAATTCCTGATAACGTTGCAGGTATAAAACGACCAAAGACAAAGAAGTGTCCCATCATTCCTTGTGTCACCGAGATCGACCTGCTAAAATTCAGCTCTACTGTGTCTCCCAATAACCCCTGTAGATCTGTTTGAGAAAGGGTCTGTTTGACTGCCACGCTTTGCTTTGTACGTCAGGGCAGGGGAAGACAACCGTGGACCTAACGCAAGCATCCTTTGTCCTGCGGGCACGATGATGATTGGGGTCGGAAGCTATGTCAGCCTGGGCGCAATAATCCGCGACACAAAAAAAGAATCACCAAGACCCCACCGCATAGGCACAAAGAAAACCTAAGAATGATTCATATTTACCAGGGCTGTTGGGGGATCCCCCTGTGGTCCACTTAAAAAGTTTTAAAAAAAAAATGTCTCCAACGTGAGTCCAGACAATGCCTAAGGCCTTTCATCTCCATCGAAAGTGCATTCACTGGAGTAGAATTCAAAACATCATTGCCCTGTAAGTGGTGGTACACCCGGGATGCCGGGATGGGCTACCAATTACCTGTGGGAAAACATGCTGTATAACAACTAAGGTAACGTAATATATGTAGGCCATACCAGTCTCAAAAGCTATACATTTCTATATTAACTGCCTACCCCTTACCCCAAAATTAATTGGTCCAATTCTTCCAATTTATTTTTTCAAGTGGGGAGGGTGCTCCATGCACCGGGTATATACACTAACCACAGCCTACGGAAGCACTGCTGTGGGAGTTGGGCTCTCGGACGTTGGGGCTGGGGGAGGGAAGTCACCAAATAATTTCAGAGGCATATTAAAAAATTAAAAACGACCTAGATGTTTTTGGTTCTTACCAAATAGAACTACCAACCAGAGTTTTGCTTTTGATGACACAAAAAAAAAAAACCATTATTGGTTAACCCATGGTATAAGCGCAATATATCCACTCCGGAGGTATTTAACCTTGCGCTCAAAATATGCGCCCTCTATCCATGCGTTTTAAGGACCGTGCACTAAGTTTCGTGAAGATAGAATAGGAACCACCTGCGTTTGCACCCTTGGCGGATTGCTATTATAAGTCCTTGAGAGCCTGAGTTTGATGAATAGCTAATCAAGTACAATTTTTGCATATAATCTCATCAAGTTTGTATGGTTATCAAATTTGGTATTAACTCGTCATTTGTACCAGGAAATATTGGCCTCTTTTCATTCTGAAAAGCCAATCATTCCATGCATCTTCATCTTAAATCGAAACCATAGCACGTTTCAACTTGTCATAAGACTGCGAGATGCCAAAGTATCTGTATGTGCGGGTATAGCCTTATTGCAGAAAAAATTATTGGATAGACTGACCTAATTGACAGACTAGAGTGACTTCTACTAGCTTGTGGATTCCATCAGTTAAAAAATTACTCCAGTAAAGTAGAAAATGTACACCCATTCAAAACACTAGTTGAGTTAAATGTACAAAAGTATCTGTTTTTAATAATGGCCTACCAGTACCAAAAGTAAACTCATAAACCATAACCGGTTTAAACCATTTTTACACCTTAACGTTTTGCGCCATCACCCAGTAACATAAAGCAGCTAGCTAGCTAACGTTACATGGGCGATGTAAATGCTTGCTAACACTTAGGGCCGAAAAAACATACCTCACGCAAAAATACGCCAAACGTGGGATGCTTTCGATGGCTACGCAAAACATTTTCAGTTTTTTCTTTTCCAATGACATTTGTGAAAGACAAAACCAGAGGAAAGCACTGATTGAACGTATAAAGTAGAATAAAGGTTAGTTGTTTTACTGTTGTTCGCCTGCTTATAGTGTCCCTCACTGCAAACACTCTGGTTTGTCTCTTTCACAAAATGTCATGGCAAAAGGAAAAACTGTTTTTGCGTAGCCTCAAAGTGGTCATGTTCTCATATTTCTGTTTATGTTTTTCGGCCCTTAAGGTTAGCTAGAAACTATCAGGCAACTCAAAAACACCAGCTGTTATTTAACGTTAACGCTTAGCTATTTAAAAAAGTAAACACATGGAAAAAAATGCGTCGGTGCTAAATTTATAACAAGATAGTTAGTTGCTTAGTGTTACGAGGGGGATATAATCTCACACTTTATTTTGTTTTCTTTATTTTCTTTTGGACACCTGCTGCTTATGTCATATGCATGCAGCTTGACTGAGCACCAACTTCGAAGGGTGAGGCTACCTCTGAAGGAGTTCCAAAAGGTGATCACAAGGGTTTTGTGGCAGAATTTGACCCTGTTCGCATCATTGCAGGGTAAAGTTTGAAACAGTTACTGTAGTGTGGTGGGTTTTTGACCTCCTTAAAATGGAAAAAAAGGTGTGAAGAATGCGAGTTTTGCTTGTGGGATTGGAAGCCGGAGAGGTGGGGATGGAGTTTGGCAGGACTAGCTAGGCTGCATAAACTTAAAGAAGGATTATGCGCACAGTGAAGAAGAAACTACATTATGGCTCAACCATTTAAAGCCCCCCCGAAAAATTGATGCTGACGCCATCAACCGTTTTTTGAGGGATCTTCGTGTTTTGTGTGTTATACAATGGGGTGCTGAGTCCACGTTTGGGTTTTTTTTTTTTGGAGGAAGGAAAAATTAAAAACACTCACGTTCGAGGTTACAGTCCTACTACTCTCATATAGCGCTAACTCACACATTACAGAATAAAGTGATAGCCTAGTGAGAGTAGCGACTTGTAACACTCGCGTTAGCTAACTCAACAATACCAAACTGTTATCATTTGATCGAGTAACCTTTCAAATTTAAACAGAATATTCAGAACAAAGATTTCTGACGCAAAAACTAATAAACTGTTTTTAGAAATGTTTATTAGGAGAGGTGAAATTTCAGTGACCTCCCCGTCTCAGAAACGGTCCCATGTTGGGCGCTTGCTGTTGCAGGTGGATTTAAAACCTCGTATAATCGCTAGTTGGTGAGTTTTAGAAACACAAACTGTACTATCAGTGCTTAGGTTAGCTTTTTTCGAGCAAATACGTCAATGCTGGGTATACCCGTATTCACGCCACTGCACACGTCACTCTGGGGTAACCTGGATCTAGCGTACATACAAAAGCAGCAGAAAGAAATTTGGACAAACAGGACGAAACAGACGGACCACAGAGTGATTACACTAGCTTGCTGGTCACAGCTATACTAAAAAATTGAAATAAGAGCATTTGCGCGGCACTATGAGGGATTAACTAAATGGTTTGAAAACGAAAAAAATTAGCTTAGTGCTCAGTCAGTTGCTTAATCAGGCATTTTCGCAAATCAATCTTAGGATGTATCTTGAACATATATTCATATTTCTTTTATTCCTTTGGAATTTTCCCCCACCTCTCTGACTTTTCATTCAGCTAGTCCATGGAGAGTGGGCTTCTCCTGTTGGGGCGAGGACTTCACAGGACCTCAGCCCATGGGGCTGCACAATGCTGTGGCATTTTTCGTAATTTTTATCTATTTTGAGTGGCAAATCTTTTCTAGTCATTATTCTTTCTCAAAACATAGAAGAAATAGAAATGATTTTAATAACAAAAAATAAACTACATTTTAAGTGACAAGTTTTTGGCTTGGGTCAAAAGCTGCAAAAGACAGGGAATTCAAAATTAGCACCACCAAGCCAAACGTTCAGCTCTCTACACTTTCAGGGATTTCCAGTACTCTATTTTTTATATCTGACTGCTATAACAGTTCTGTTTAGCTATATTGGTCACTGTTATTTCAAACAAAACCAATGTACTCATCAAACCTGGAATTTGGTTTATGGCCTTACGTTGCCCCATCAATGATATTTGAAGGCCATATGGCCCTTGCCCCCTAAAATGTTGAAATTTAAGGCCTCGTCATGAAAAGTGTCCCAGTTCACCTGATGTGCCAAAATCAGCATTACCAAATCTTTTTTTTAAAAGATTCAGGAAACAAGTGGGTCATGTGAATAATAGGATTCCATGAGTATTTGTATTCATGCTTTCCAGGGGACTGGAAAAAATAAAGATCAAGATGCTCTAGAGTTTGGATTAAAGTATAAAACCATTAACCATTTAGCGCATATTTTTTTTCCTCGCCCACGTCATTCATTTTAGAGGTTTTTGCACTTACTCTACTATCATAATCAGACATTCAAATTTCATAACACAGCATAAAACAAGCAAAATCATTTGTCATGCTTGTGAAAGCTACACAGGCAAGCCAACCCACTCATAAAGAAAAAGAATTGGCTTCTTGAAAAGAGAGGTACCAATACACTGGGGAAGGAAAAGACAATTGTTTTTCCCTTAAAGGCGATTACCCCTGCTTTTGAACAGGTGAGATAAATGGCCAGTTCCGCCAAGTTCGTGAAAACACCGCAAGTTTGTGTGGTACTCTGCTAAGCTGGCATGAGCCATGGCTTTTGTAAAACCCAGGCCTGGACAACGTCACGTGGGCGCTGTGTAATGGCGGACATGTAGTCCAGCTGTTCTCTCGTGGTTTGGTGTTTGTTAATTTGAATGGTGTTTTGTTTGTTTCTATGTTGTCAGGGCTTTTGTCTTTTAGATTTTTTTCATATGCTGTGTGTCTGTTGTGGGATGGGAGGAAAGCAGTCTAGAGATTTTTCAGGGCACTCCTGCTTGCACACGTTATTATAATATTTGACAAAATTGTCTTAGCTGATATAATTGTGTTTGTGGTCGTCACATGGAGACGCAATTAACCTTATGCTCGGGAATGTCCGTTGGGGTCCTGCAGCCCCCACAACAGTTTACCATCGCTCCTTCACCGGGGAGTTGAAATGATGTTCGGGGACTTGATTCCACGACTACAGGCAATCTTCAAAGAAAGAAGGAGGTTAGTGAGGCAGGGTGGGTGACTGGGAAGGCTGGACGCTCCGTTTCGACGAACAGTGTACAGAGAGCCGCGGGACACTGTGTTGTAGCCTATGGGAGGAAAAGTCGTGGAGGTGGGGTTTCCTGTGTTGGAACTGAGTTCATGATTTTGGACATCTCGGGGACATCCGGGGGCTTATTTATACAATTGGCTGTATTATTTTACTGGTTTGTTTTTGTGTGTTAGTTGTGGGTCGCCCACTGTCTGTGTTTTTTTGTTGTTGCTGGTGGCTACAGACTTAAGTTCCTATCGGGGAAAAATAAATGTTATTCTACTCTATAAGTACTTGCAATCTGAGCCGGATCTAGGCATAGGCAAACTATTGGCAGCTGTCCTAGGGTTACTTGCTGGAGGGGGGCCCAGACAGACGGGTAGAAAAACTCACTTTAGGCCTGTAAAAAAATGTTTTTATTACATAAAATATTAATATCTTTTGCTATTTTAAAGTATTTCATATCTAAAAACCTAATCGAACCTTTTATTTCAATCAATGTAGGTTTTTTAAATTATTTAAAAAAAAAAAATCATCCTCAACGTAGGCTATAGGGGAGAGGGTCTCTGGTCTAGTTCGCCACATTGTGAAAAAGTTCTGTACTGTTCCGGTGCAGGGTTCATTCTCGCTCTGTTTTACTTTTTATCGTTTTGCTGCGCCTGACTGGAATGCATTCGCTGCTTAAAGATTTTTCAAAAGTTTCCGGCACTCGTCCCCGTGTTGTGCA
>JAKUDI010001314.1:0-15637 GCA_022702515.1 Ilyophis sp. 1 JC-2022
GCAGCGGGAATGTGGTGGAGCGATTCCTGGGCAAAAGTTTAGTAGACTGCTTTACTTTGATGGTGGAGGGCCTTTGGTTGGACCTCTCAAACTGTAGAGATAAGTCATATGACAATGCAAGCAACAGGAAAATACAATGGGCTACAGGCCCAACTGAAACAAGAAATCCCTCTGATAGAGTATGTGCCTTGCGCAGCGCATTCACTTAACTTAGTTGGTGTTAACACCTTAGATGGCAGTAGCCAAGAGGCTGACAAATTTAACATGTTGCAGTCACTGTACAAATTTTGCTCCTCATCCACACACAAATGTCAGACTGACATAAAAATCGCTGTCCAGTACTTGGTGGAGTGCTCAGGCAGAGTCAACCAAGGCACTGTGGAGAAATTACACCCACATTAGAGAGGCCTTCAGTCAAGGGCGTATGTTTGCATATGGATGGTAGGGACATGTCCCTACCAATATTTTGGGAGGACAGAATTGTCATATTTGGACAGAAATATACCAATATTTGAGCAAACTTGTTCGCATCATCTTTGGAGTGAAGTCATATTAGATCATTTCCAGTGGCAACATCTCCAAGACGACCAATTTAGGCATGCTAGCATTTGATTGGCTCAAAGGGAGGGGGTTCTTTTTCAAATATTCGCTCGATCTGAAGACTCGCATGATATCACGTTCAAATATCGTACTTACTGCCAGACACGGAGGAGGCAAGAGATGATCTGTGTGTGCTGACAACGGTTACTCTTTTTCTCGTTGAACGGTAAGTTCAATACCTCAAGCATGGGCGAAAATTTAGTCTTTCACATGACTGTGTTACTCTCTTTCCTAAGGAAGGTTTCCTGTAGTGCCTGCACTGCACAGCACACACACGTAATTGTGTCCGTGCCAACACGTTTTGTACTTTGTAGATATCATGCCACCTCCACCAAAAAAGATAAGGGACATCATCTTTTTCACCACCCAGATTAGCATAAATAATATGTAGTAAACTACCTAGCCAGTAGCCACGTTGATTTAAAATGAAAACCTGCTAGCTACCTAACGTCACCAGCCTTTCCACTGTGGAATATTGTAAACTGATGTTAGTTAACAATGTTAGCTAGCGTTAACTAGCAAGCTAACCTTGGCTTCTGTCATCTGTAGGCTAGCAGTCAGGTTGCTAGAGTAAACATAAAATGGGTGGATATGTAAAATTATTAGTTGAATTCGGTGAGGGATTTTGTGGCGGGACAGTGAGACCAGTTTGAGGCTTTTGAAAGGGCAGACTTTAATGTGACAGGTGTCTCTCTCAGTCATATAAGCATGATCTTCAGCGAAAGAGGAAACACAAAACATTTGCAGATGAGAGCTCCAAGCCAGGTGAGACACTTGAGGGGAGGGCCTCTGGAGTTCTGTTTATGTCAGATCAGGTGTCTAACAGTGATGTCATAGTGGAAAAGGTAAATGCACTCTCCGCTGCATATCCATCAGACCTGGACATGAACTTTGCCAACTAACTCATCCTATTCAAGTTTTTCATGTCTGACTCTGAGGGTGAGAAGTGCCTAACTAAATAGCTTGAGACATTGCAGGCACTTAATCTGCAGTCAGTGTTCCCCAATGTTTCTGTGGCACTTCAGATTTTTCTAACTTTGCCAGTGACAAACTACCAGTGTGAGCAGACATTTTTCCTTTTAGGCAGAATAAAAAATGAGCTGCGTAGCATGTGCCAAACACGTCTCACCTCATTGTCACTTATATCAATAGAGTCAGACAGCAAGATTTTGACGATCTAGTGGATGAGGAAGGCAAGAAAGACACCTATATAGGAAAGGGGGGGGGGGGGGGGCAACTAAACTGCAAGCCAGATGAGATGGCGTGTCACTGCAGAATTCTCTGGCAGGCATGCTGGTTAAGTGTGCCTTCAATTCTAGATAACTTGTCCAACAGTGTCACCAGCAAAGCAACCCCACACCATCACGCCTCCCCCCCATGCTTCACAGTGGGAACGGAGAAGTTCTAAATGAAAACTACTTGTTGGGGGTGCGTTTTAAATTTTGTTTTGGAAAAAAATTCATCAACATCACCATTTATATTTGTCTAAGAAATTAATTCAAGCATTTAGATCAAAATGTCTCTAAGATAATGAGAAAGATGCATTCAATCAACTGTGTCCAAACTTTTGACGGGTACTGTATGTTAGCTGATACCTAGATACTGTGTGCTTTCACTAAGTTCACTCTTGAGACGGGCGCGTGAGGGTTGGACCCGAAATGCACGACTCACAGTGGTACGATAAAGTCCCGTCAGGGCTTTATTAGAGGAATGTCCAAAGAGCGTGGTCAAAAAACAAGCAAAGTTCATACACAAAAATGCAGCCAAAACCAATTTACAGTACCGAAGAAGAAGGCAGTCTCGGAATCGGTACACCAGGCAAAAGTCCAGTAACCAGAGTAGCTGTCAGCGGGGCAGAAGTACAGGCAGACGGTAGGCAGGCTCAGGGTCGAAGGCAAGGCAAGAGTCAAGACCGAAGTCCGCTCCGCGGGGCAAAAGTACAAAAGACAGCAGGCAAAAACTTGTGGTACAGGCAGGCAGTGGTAACAAAACAGAGGTCAGTAACAATGGTCAAAAACAGGCTTGGATCATAGACAAACGACAGGCTTGAAAAACCGCTCAACAGGGGCAGCAATTTCACATGACATGAACACTGAGCTTAAATGCAGGTGTAGACAGGTGCACACTTAGCTTGAGAGCAGCATGCGAATGGAAATCAGGTGTGGAAGGCTGACAAGGTAACAAGATAATTAGTACTCGTTAGTAATAAACCTATCCTGACCTAGCGTTAGTAAATTAGTAAATGACATGCACGAGAAACGTAAGGTAAACATGAACACATGGTTAGAGAGTTAGTATTACCCAATCCTGATCTAACGTTAGTAGATTAGTAAATAGCCACAGGAGAATGAAACAATTAGGGAAGCGTGAACTACAGCAAGAGATAAAGAAACAGCATGAATGCAAGGCTGCGGAAAAACACGGAAATGTGTATGCTTAAACAATGAACGGGAAACGTAACATTAATCAAATATAAAACGTGACATGACGAGAAAATAAATCATAACAATAATCAAACATGAAACGTGACATGACATAAAGATTAAACGTAACAAGAATAAAACATAAAATGTGGCGTGACTAGACTAAACACAATACGTGAGATAAACAAGAAATCTAACAAAGATGACAGGCTCTTCAGTGGAAAGATTTTCTGAATATAGTTACACATCATAAATAATTACAAAACCATCTCTTTAACCACCTTCTCCTGGATGGACTTGGAGATAGCTCACAATCAGCAGTTGGACCTGGAAAGAGCTCACAATCTCCAGGATTTGAAATGTTGAATCACTTCTCTACTGCTGGTCAGCATGTGGAGTTTTTTACCCTCCATCAACCGTGTGTGTGTGTGTGCGGTATGGGCTTGTGTGTTGGGAGTATTCCCTGATGGGATAATGACAGATGAGTGAAAGCAGCTCCATCAGCAGCACATTATCTTATTATCTGCAGCAGCTCACAGCAGAGATCTCTGAGCATGCAGTCATACAGCTTTTCACACACGCGCACACACACACACACACACACACACACACACACACACTACTATGAGACATCAGAATACCAGCTGTTCCCTCATGTCTCCTCCTGTATCCATCCCAACAGCTTACATGTGGATCTGTGACAACCTCTCTAATTTCACTGTGTCACTCAAAGGCTGGAGCAGCTCCAAGAGCTGTCAGTATGGACGTATTTATTCATTTATTTGTTTAACCCTCTTATTATGTTTGCATTTTTATGTTTGGGGACAAATTGAACCCAAACGTTTAAACTGACAGAAACCTATTGTAATAGACATTTTCTGTGTCACCTTTTGTGTGTCTCACAGTTGACTAGCCTTTTATCCCTAAATATAAAAAATCTGTGATATAACATCTAATTTTAGAGCCTGAGGTAAGTGAAAGTTTGTGAGGTTTAAAACCTGTATGGGAAAGTGCCACCAGAATTACACCAGAATTACCCACAAAAAATCGGACATAAAAACAAAAAATGGTTGTAAATTTTCTTACATTTCTTACAGCTAACCCACAAATGACCCGACACAACACCTTTGTATACAAATTTGGTACAGGATTTCTGAAAATATAACATTATGTTTATTTTGTGTTTACAATTTAATCCCAACAAATTAGGAAAAATCATAGTGTGAAGATGAAAAAATAAGGTTAACTGGTTTTTATAAAAGACAAAACATTGAATCAGGTCAAATTGACCCAGAACATAATATGAGGGTAAAGTATTTATTTAAATAACAACACCAATTATTATCATTATTTTATTTTTTAAAGTTTGTATTACTTCAAATGTATTTCATATTCATGAATTGTAATTTCTTGTATTTTCATAATATTTTCTTAATACAAACAACAGTAACCTTAGAATTTCTGACAATTTGAAATAAAAAAATAAAAAATAATAATGCATTCGAAAATATGAAACAAAAATTGGAAACAAAAATGGAAAAAACAAAACAAAAAATCATTTGAAAAATGCATATCATATTCAAATAAAACTATGATTAATAGATTTATAAAAAATGTTTTAAGTAGGCAAAGGAACAGCAAATTCTGGTTTAGATTCTAGAGGTCTCAATCAGAGTTGTTCATGTGTCCTAATACAAGACCATATTTATGTGTTTTAACTGAAGCCTTTATTCAAGGCAACTCAGAATTCTTAATGAAGCATAAAATTTATTTTTAACGAACCATAAACTTTCAGTAATATACATATACAGCATTATTCGGTCTGTGAATTTTAACAGGAGCATCTTAAGTAAAGACCCTCTCTCAAGAGCGCAAAATACAAAAAAAGTTTTTTGTGGGGGTAATATAGGATGAACTGTAGATTATGTCCAGTGAGAAAAAAATAGTTTCTGAGCCAAAAAAAAAATTGAGGGAGGGGAATCAGGTTTCACGTATCATACCCGAGGCAGACAAAAGGAGGGAGTGAAGCCTAATTCATGTTTAATGGGCCTGGACTCCTCAAACACGGAGCGTCTCGGGTTCGGCTCGAGGCAAAGGGGGTTGCCATGGAGACGGAACAGCGGAGTGCACAGGGGAGGTTTCGCGAGCGACAGCGCCATACGTTTTGGATCACCGGGAGCACTTTTCCACCAGTATGAATCTTTGCGACTTCAGAGTGGATTGTACAGTCGCTAGTTTGCACAATCTTGAAATGACAGAAGACATTGTGGCTTTATTTCCTTTAGCTTCCCCTGGGCCATAAATGTTTTTTGTTGAACCCCGTAGCACAATTAGCTCCAAGTTGTTGCAGTGGAAACAACTTGGACATAACTCCAGTAGTTCTCCTGACTTCTATTCCGAGTCAAACAATTATGCCATCCAGCCTTATAGGACAGTTCCTTCTTTATGGGACAGCATTTGATTCCCCATAAAGTGTGTAAAACTGAACTTAACCTGAGTATGACTGTAATACGAAATGATTTCATGACCTTGCATGAAGGCCCCTGATGTTGTGCAGGAACGCGAGTTAGTGTTTCGTGCTTTCAGCAGAAATTATTTTAGTAATACATTTAATTGAGTTTTTTTAATGGGCACTACAGGAAAATATGCACATTATATCACATTGCCAAAATATACAAGGCTACTTTATTGAGTCAAGTTCTTGGTTTTTTTTATGGAATATATTGCTCAAGAACTTCCTAACAACCTTTGCCACTAAGGGCAGTAGAGGGTCATAGCAACAGGAGAAAGTCACATGAAGCTTAATGTTTTTGTTCAGTCCTTGTTCATGTAAACAGTTCAATAAAGACATCAATGTACAGTAACACTAATTATTTTAAACAAATACTTTTTAGGCTAACAACCTTATAATTCTGTCATCCTTGTGCAGCTCTTAGGGAAGCGCATTCCCAAACCAGCTGAGCACAAAACAACTTTTGTTTGTTTCAATATACAAACATACACACTTCTATTATTGCACAAACACTGAATTGTCACTTGATCAAAATAACTCCAGTACACTCGGTGTGCATGCCTGTGTGTTTGATAGTATTGTAATTATTGTACCATACCTCAGTGTGCATCCCCGACTGGACCCTTTACCTTTCTTCTTTTGTTGGTACAAAATTGTACTTTGTGATGCAGTGGGCTAAACCCAATAGAGACATTTGGCTTGCTGAGTGCCTGCTGGTCTTTGTGTTAGGTCTTGACTCATTTGTCATGGTAATCCCTGCCTAATGCCTGTTGGGAGGGCTGGAATGTTCTGGATTTTTTGTCAATTTGACACGGAATTCAACCTGATTAGTGAAGGTCTCCAAGAGAACATTCACCAAGGCCACACGCACACACTCCTGCAATCACACAGTACACAAGCACAAGTAAATCAACGAGTATACAAATTAATGTAAGACAGTGATTGAGTGTGTAAGCATGCGAGCATGTTACTGTGGGTGTGAAGTGAAGGTATAACTGAGTGAATGAGTGTATTAGTGAGTGAATGAGCAAGTGAGTGGTTGGATGAGTGATTGAGTGAGTGTTTTCTAGACCACCACAGAAACACAGAAACAGATCCAGCTGCAAGGGCCCTTTTCCTCCCCCTTTCATTTTCTTTCTTCTTCCTGCTTTCTTGATCTCTCCTGCTCTATAACCACAATTCTTTCTGTTTTTCCTCTTTTCCTACTTTCTGTTCTTCCCTGAAACATGCCTCTTCACAGAAATCCACCCGGTACTGAGAAATTAAAATCTTTTCACAAAAAATATTTTCTCTAACGCAGTGTTGGTTTTTACTTTGGCTCTGCTTTGGCATGGCTGGAAATGCAGGAAAGAATAACAGAAACTCCGTCCCACCTCCTAATGAAAACTTGCATATCTCTCCAGAACATCAGCGCTGTAACTATTTTTCATTTTCTTTTCTTTTTAGTTTAAGGGACGAGGGAGGTATTAAATTATGGTGGAATCTGATGAAAAATATAAACCTTGCCAGTATAGTATTGACCAAATTTCACCTGAAATTCTGAATATATTTCTTCTATCTACAAAGCTAACTCAGAAAAAATGCTGATATCTTTTATACGGTAAAAAATAATATCTCTGAACGATAAACTACAGTCAGCATTTTTACATTTATTGTGTTTAAAATTTTTTATTTACTTTAGCATTTCAAGTTGTCTGTGCAGGGGTGTCGCAGCTGTGTCCAATCTGAGATTCAAACCCTCAACAGTAGGGTTGTTTTTTCGCCTTGTTTCTTCATTAGTGCCCCACCCAGCTTCAGACAGAACAAACCTGGATATTATTCCCCTGAAGCCCAAAGTAATCGGGAGCCTGTTTTCCGGCAGAGGTCGGAGCTTCACAGAGCGGCTCCATGTGGGAGCAAACTGCATCAAACAGACTCCACTGCGTGAGGGCCAAGATCAACCCGCCTGAGAACAGACAACTCCCCGACTCAAACCATTCCTCCACCCTCCCACCCCCCATTTCATTGCCTTCATCATTAAGACAAGATGCGGGGCTTTTTGATCTCCAGACCGGCGGAGAACACAGACCCCAGTGTGTGTCTGTTTATCCTGGAAGTTCGGGAAAAGCTCAAATTTGTGCCCTGGAAAAGAGCCATAGAGGAGGACCAGAATATTCCAGCTGGCTATTTGGGCTGGGGGTGTGTGGGAGTGGGCAGAACAGCTCTTCTGATGTCATTTGTCCTTCTGGGAAAGAGAGGGCAGGGATCTAAAAGTCACTCACCCGTGGAAATCCTACCCAGTGAACACATGTGGCTTACTTCCTGTCTGTGCAGGAAGTGGAGTGAAAGATGAGGTGGGCCCGGTTTAAATGAGGCAGATGGGAAACCTTGACCCCTCTGTGGGGATTTCAAGCGCCTGTCAAAGGAATCATGAGGAACGTGCACACCCCATCTCCCCCGCCCCCTCTGTGGACACTGTCAAAGAAATCGCTGATGACACAGGAAAACTATGTCTGCCCCCGCCTCCCCACCCCATAAAGAAATTAACTCAAAACAGGAAACCACTTTTAAAATAGAGTTCTGAGCATTAGCAAAGTTGTGTACACACAGAAGAACATTAATACCCAGGTCTGGACTTTGCCACCATGAAAAAAACTATGCAGATGGGCGACTAAGAGACCCTAAGAAAGGACCCTAAAATGGTTGCAAAGGAACAAATGTGCCTGGGCTAATAACCAGGTTTAAGTTCCTAAGTGGGTCACTGCTGTTCTGCCACTGCACCCAGTATTTATCTGGAGTTGCTTCAGTGAAATATGAAAAGTTCCTGCAAAGTAATAAGTGGTGAAATCACATTTATTTTAGTCACTATTGGTGATTCCCGGTGGGTGACTTATCAGGGTCACCACTGACAGTGTGATGTTCTGGGATGTGCCCTTCTCGCCACAAATGCACTCCAAATGGTTCAACCTCACTCACAGTCCTGTGTCTGTTTGACTTTTTTTCTGACTGCATGTGTGTCACTCAATAAACGGGGAACATGGACAGATGTCAGTTCATGAAGGAAAAAGGACATCCAGGTACATTTGCTGGTGTCCCTAACAAAAATATAAAAACTGCTTGTGCAGGCAGTCAGTGGATAAAACTTGCCAAAAATTGGTGGCTTTCTATGGAGTGATCAAATTGAGATCTCAGTGAGAGTAGTAATTTAGCAAGACAAATAGTCCTGCACCCCAAAATGTCTCTGCACATCCTTTGGTGTGCAGAGAGTGGTGCGATGAAAGTCTCCTGACAGTGACATTATGGGATACGAGGAAGGTCATGTTTTGGTGTGGGCCACTGTTTTCTGCTGCTCTGTGGATATTCCCGGAAAGTAGTTAACAAATGCTTGCACGCACACATGCAAGTACATATACAAAGTGTTCCATGTGATCTAGAAGGCTTTTAATTGTGTGGGGGTTCTCGGATGGAAAAGACATACTTAGTGGTATATTATTAACTGCAAATTTTCAGAGGTTTTTCCATTTCAGAAAGGCTCCTGCTAACAACATTAAAATAAATATATACACAATGCAGTCACTTTAATTAGCCTTTCTGGAAGAGTAATATTAAACTAGAGCCTATTCTGTCCACTGCAATAAAGAAAGAGGTTCATCTTAATAATAATGGTGTGGTGTTCTCCACATTAGAGAGAGAAAGCGGCATCTTAATTTCAATTCTCATGGCTGTCATATCCAGTTCATCAGCAATATTACCAGCAATACTGTGTGCACAGCTGAGTCACATCTAACAAACATTTGACCAGTAAGACTATTTTTATTGCACCTTTATTGCCCATTATATATGTAAACAGATAACGCAATTCTCATTTACAGTGACAACCTGAGTATTTAAAGTGGGGAAGGAATACCAGGCCATTGTGTCACCAGTCTGTGTAAGGAGATGATTAGTTGGCCGGATGGGGAAATTTGACATGGTATTAACACTGCTAGTCTTTACAGATGTACTACAGAATCTTAAAGCCCAGAGTGAGTCAGGACCTTTATCATCTCCTCTGGAGGATATTTTAAGTGTGCACTGTTATTGCGATGTTTCCTACCAATTCCATGTCAATCCTAAGACCTAATTGTTGCCCTAGGAATTCAGTATTTCACTGAACAAATTGTCAAATATACAGTATACGGCAAATGTCTAGAAACTGATCTCACCTGAGATCCACACAAATACTGGGACATGCAAGCCATTTTCAGCAAACACCTAGCCCAAGAGATGCCCCCTCACAGAGCATACGACTGCGCTATCAACCTTCCTCCGGGTACCACACCTCCCCATGGCTGGTTATTCTTGCTCTCCTTCCCAGAAACCAACACCATGGAGAGAAACATTGAAAAAGCGCTGGTGATCGGACACATACCCTTTTCCTCTACTGTCATCCGCCTTTGAGTCCCTGCATCGGGCTTCGATTTTTACCCAACTTGACCTGCGGAACACCTACCACCTGGTGCTTATTAAAGAAGGGGCTGAGTTAAATAACAGACCCACAGTATTCCAATCACTGATCAATGATGTTCAACCAGTTTGTAAATTTTCTGTTTCCCAACATACAAAGTCAAAACAGTGCAGTGCTTCTTGGGCTTTGCAAATTTATATCGGTGTTTCAACTTCAGCTCCCTAGTCGCTCCCTAGTTGTGGGTGCTACAGCTCTCACTTAGAGCTCTAACCCCCGCTTTTCCTGGACTCCCAAGGCCGACACCACCTTCCAGGTTTGAAAAAAGCATTTTACTTGTGCACCAGTGTTGTCCCACCCTGACCCCTTCCTACCTTTTATTGTAGAACTTATTGTACACAGGTGTCAGGAATGTTCTCCCCCTACCAGCACTACCACCTTTATGTTCCCCGCTTTGTTCGATCCTCTGGGCTCACGCCTTCCACCTCACGGGCCACCCGGGCATCCAACGAACCCTGGAATTCCTCAAGAGGAAGTTCTGGTGGCCCACTATGGAACCAGACACTCAGTTATTCATCACCGCCTGCCTCAACTGCGCCCGTAGCAAGACTTACCTCCTATTGAACTCTATGGAAAAATAAGTCAGGAGAAACAACCCATAAACTCATCCATCCATATCAACCCTTCAAGCCATCCAACCATATTTATCTGGCAGCAGAGTGATGGTTTGAGACTCATTTGATACTTGTGACTTACAGCCATTTAGCCAACCATGGTTCATAGTTCCATACTATTCCCGTGTAATTTACAGCTAGTCCCACCGCCCCCCCCCCCCCCCCCCCCCCAGTTCCCCGCCCCCCCCCCCCCCCCCCCCCCCCCCCCCCCCCCCCCCCCCCCCCCCCCCCCCCCCCCCCCCCCCCCCCCCCCCCCCCCCCCCCCCCCCCCCCCCCCCCCCCCCAGTTCGCATTCAAATCCATTCAAATGCAGAGAGGTTATAGTATCGCTTGTAAGAGTACCTTAAAATAAGATATCAAGAGTCTTTTGATATCCTTTTATACCCAGTCATGATAGCATCACCTGTTTACCTGTGGAATGTTCCAAACAGGTGTTTTTTGCCACTGTCCCAACTTTTTTGGAACGTGTTGCAGGCATCAAATTCGGAATTAGTGTATATTTACAAAAAATAAAATATTAAATATATTTTCTTTGTACGGTTTTCAATTAAATGTTTGTAAAAGAGAATTTACAAATCACTGCTTTCTGCTTTTATGTGCATTTTACATACTGTCCCAACTTTTTTTGTAATTGGGGTTTGTAATTGGAGACCCATATAGGTATGAGTGTGTGAGTGAATGGTGTGTGCCCTGTGATGGATTGGCAACCTGTCCAGGGTGTATTCCTGCCTCTCCCACAATGCATGCTGGGATAGACTCCAACTCCGTCCAGGTTAGATAATGGACGGAGGGATAGATGCTATATAAATATCTATAGCTGGACCCTTTTAGGCACTGTATGGTGGCTTTCTAGTTGGGAGTGCCCGGGAACATTTTTTAGTGACAGGGTTAAACACATTGTGATGCAAGTTGGGACAGGGGGAGTTCTGTAAACATAAAGTATTACATACTGAAAGAGAAAGGCAGAATATAGTGTGCAAACACAATATACTGTTATTGTAAACAAAAAGTACAACAATGTAATTATGTATTTCTTTGACAAAAACAAGAACCAAAACAGGAAAAACACACAGACATAATTCCCATTTATCCATGTACATGTATATGCACATATTATTCATGAAGTAACGCAACAAGAAATGCAAGGAATATTCCCATAGTAATGTGAGAGGGAGTAGATCAGCTTGTGTCAGTAAGGTGTCTTTTTTCTCATTAGGGTGTGCAGACATTATTGCATTAAAGATTGCTTTCAGGAAATGACCCCTGTATGGCGGCTCTTCAGCTCCAGGGCCCAGAGATCTGGAAGGTGACGCCCCACCGCACCTGAGCTCTGCTGTAATTAAATTATTTGTTTGTTTTATTCAACCCTCTTCCTGGCTCCCGGGAACTCTGAGATAATGAGACACACAAAGCTGGCTGGACTGCAGCCCCTGACGACCAGGGGCTAAGAATTCTGCACTCCACACTCCTGCACAAACAGGAAATGACATCACAAAGCAGGAATATCACTTGGTCACCAGGAGATAATGGATTGAGTTGAGCAAACAGTAACTTCATTGGAGGGGGAAACTGGCAGTTTTTTTGCTTCCTGTTATTTGAAAAGTCATCTGAAACACAGTGGCTTTCCACTGTGTACAGAGAGCCTAAAATAGTGACAATTTAAGAGTAGGTTGAGTGGATTGGAAATTAAAAAGGTGATTAAAACAACAGGTATGATTCACGCCAATAGAAACAATAGCAAGGAGAAGGAGTAATGAGCAAGGTTCTCATACTGACATGCATCAGAGACAATATCCAGCTGTATGACTGGAGAGCTATATATGGGGTGGCTGTGGCTCAGGAGGTAGAGTGGGTCGTCTGCTGATCGCAGGGTTGGCGGTTCGATTCCCAGCTCCTACTCTCCACATGTCGAAGTGTCCTTGGGCAAGACACTGAACCCCAAATTGCTCCCAATGCATGGCAGCTGCCGCCATTGAGTGAGTGAGTGAGAGGCCATTGAAAAGCGCTTTGGAAAAGGCGCTATATAAGTGCAGTCGTTTACCATTTACGAGTTCTACAGGACAAGGGTCTGCCAGACAAACAAGAATAAAAAGGAGATGTTGTCTCCATCATTTCTCCCATGTGTATTGTCCGCGTTTAACACAGTGCCATCGAATTCTGGAACACTGAGCACCCAGACTGCCAAGCCAATATGGCCACGTCTAAATGATTAAACTCACACGACAAATGTTTAAACCTTGTTTTAGCTTTAGACATGATTTATTTTGATTAGTGATCAGTTCATTAGTAAATGCTTTGCCACTCATTGGCCCTCATAGCTACACATAGCAATCAACGTCAACACAGAGGATACCAGTAATAAGGTTTTGTATTTTTTTGTGTGAAGGACAACTATTGACAACATCAAGACCAATAACAATGTAAACATGTTAAATGTATTATTTAATGTCAAATGTATGCCATTGAATTAAACATGAGATTCATTGATAAAAATGTATATATTAGCAGAGAGTTATACATATACCGTAACGTTAAATCAAAGGGAATTTTAAATCAAAAGGAGTTTGGCTAACAAATGTGGTCATAGGATAGGACACCACATCTTGAAATATTCTTTATGCTATCTAGACACGACCGCGTAGGTGGGTCTCTTCAAGTTTGCTAGCAAGTTAGCTAGCTTAGTTGTAGCATCGTAATATCATTATATTAATTTTCATCCAATCACACATATTCTCCCCTGGCAGTCTAGAACGTTTGGTAGTTTGGGCGCATATATGCGCCCTCTGCAGTGAGTCATTTAAAAGAAACTGAGTGGAATATGGCTTTCCTTATTCTATGTAGACAGGAGCTGTCAATGGTGTTGGGGGGTTGGAAGGGGGATCACAAGAAGGTGTGGCAATTTTCAGTTATTTTTTGGTTAAATGGCAGATCATATCACAGAACATGTAAATTCCCCTTTGCCCAGTGATGTAGTAGTCCCTGGTAGTAGTGGGTATACTGTAATTTAGCCCTGAAAAACAAGCTAATACCAGCTAGGCTACTCTAAGTCACAGAAAAGGTTCATATTTCATATTCCCACATTTCATATTCATATTTCAAGTACATGTTACGGATGCCTGCCCATTTGCCATGAAACTACAATACATCCCAGACAGATTTTTTTACTTTTGTAGAATTTTTTGAAATGGCATCTAGACCTAAATGCAGTGGTGACACGGTGGCTCTTTAGCCAGGTCTTGGTGTAGCTACTTAGGTTATGTACTGCCATCTCACACACTCAAAATAATGACCCAGACATTCAGAGAATATTGCCAGCATGACAGATAAACATTGCTTAGCCCACCTAGTGGCAGTTGTCGACATTCCAATTATAGTATTCATAAGTTCAAAATGATAAATTACAGCTACACATCTTGCCACAGTCGCATAAAAGTCGTAATAAAATGCACCGTTTCTACATGCTAAAAAAAAATGTTCCGACATAGAAACAATAATATAGGCTATTATTGAAGTTGTATAAATAAACATACAGTTTTTTTCCCCCCTTGCTTACTGTAGCCAGAAAAAAATTACATTTTGCAGCAAATGTTCAGCAAAGGCGACATTTCCACAGCGAGTTAAGCCCATAGATATAGAACCTATAGGTCACAGATATTCAAATCTGGACTCGAATCCAAGTTTTGGCTCCCTGGGTTTTCTTTCTCCCAGGTAATTAACTGAACAATTAGAGCTAGTGATTGGCCAGACTGTCTTCACACCTGACTCCCAGGTAAACGGGGAGTGATGGAAAATCAGCAGGTCTCGGACCTCGATTTGAATACCAGGGTTTTTAATAGGTTCCTATATCTATGGAGTAGCCTACCTATCACACGTGCGGCTGTAATAGCCTACGTTGCTGTTGTTATGTAGCCCTATTTTGAAAACAGTTCTACTTCTTCAAGGTATTTTATGACACCACGCGGCAACGCCAGTACACACACCCTCGGGGGGGAAAAAAACAAACCCCAGAGTTAGCTAGCTAACCAACTCGCAATGCAAAGATCTGTGCAGTCAATGCATGAGTGTGTGTTTGTTGTGTGTGTGTGTGTGTGTGTGTGTGTGTGTGCATGTCATTGATTAATCAATTTTGCTAAGCTAGTTTAATCGCATTACTGACTGACTGACTGAACAACTTACTTTTTGTTTTTTGACAAATAATTGTCTGATGTCTGCGGGTTCGTTCCTTTTATTCACTCTAAACTTGCTTAGCATGTTGGAGCTACAATGGAATGGAAACAAATTCGATACAACACATAAAGTTATGCTATGGATGGGAGTAATTATTCATGACAACAAACTAGAATGTACTGTAGTGCGAATACTATACTGCTTGCCTGTGTTTTCAAAACTTAGGCTACTTGATGGCGAAGATGTCCTAAGTTAATCGTTATTTTTTCCAGTCACCACAGTGCAGCAGTTAGGAGGCTAACGTTACTTACTTGTTGTTTGTCTTCTTCTGTAGACTACGCCCGTGTTCGTGTTTGTGAGTGTTGCCAGATGCCTGAATCAATTCCTCCCCAAAACAATTCTTGAAAATCCCCCATCTTCAATTGAGTCCCTTTTCAACATTCATTCTCATTAAAACATTGTTCAGGGTTTTTTTTTTGTCGGTCATGTAAGAAAGGAAGGAAAGAAAAAAATTCCAAACAACTGGATTAATTTGGGCGCAGCAAGAAAAACAGGAATTAGGCGGATGGCTCTCAATGGCCTTATAGACCGTGATCATTTTATATTGAGAGAAAAACCCAGAAGGTCCTCAAATAACGCTTTCCTGGGCAGGGACCTATAAATAAACACATTATCCAGCACCAGGATCCCAGCCAAGTCAAGAGCCTTTCAACTCTGAGACAGATTATATCTCTATTTCAGCATTTCACCTCTTTCACAACATCTGTTGCACTGTTACGGATTCCAATGGGTCATTGCTGTGAGATGCATTGTGAATTGGCAGTAGCAAGGTCTAAAA
>JAKUDI010001316.1:0-11000 GCA_022702515.1 Ilyophis sp. 1 JC-2022
AAAATATCATGGGTAGATGCATTTTTGTGTTTCTATTTTTTTTTTTTTAAAGGGATGGGTGACTCTGTTCCTCTCCTCCTGCAGGACGATGGTGAATATCCACCATGCGGCATCAAGATCGAGCCACCTCCTGGCACGGAAGCTGCCACCTCCTGACACGAAGCTGCCACCTCCTGACACGAAGCTGCCACCTCCTGACACGAAGCTGCCACCTCCTGACACGAAGCTGCCACCTCCTGGCACGTAGCTGCCACCTGCTGTCACGTAGCTGCCACCTCCTGACACGAAGCTGCCACCTCCTGGCACGAAGCTGCCACCTCCTGGCACGAAGCTGCCACCTCCTGGCACGAAGCTGCCACCTCCTGACACGAAGCTGCCACCTCCTGACACGAAGCTGCCACCTCCTGGCACGAAGCTGCCACCTCCTGGCACGAAGCTGCCACCTCCTGGCACGAAGCTGCCACCTCCTGGCACATTCGAATAATAGGCTGCATGAACCCACATCGTGCCACAAACGAGCATTAGGGGCCACCCCCCCCCCCCCCCCCCCCCCCCCTACCCCATCTGGAATTGGACGCTGATGTTTGGTGTTTGTTCTCCCTTTGCTTTACCCCCCTGTTGCTGTGTCCAACCAACATTAGTTGGTTAATTAGTCTTCGCGAGCAGCTGGTTAGCCCTGCACTGTCAGGAACAGCTATGCTGTAGCCTATGTACACGTTATGTTGCTGCTGCATTTCTGTCGGCTAGATGGCGTGTCACTGTTATATATATAATTGCATTATCCCAGTAAAGCTTTCTCTTTCAGCAAACGTACGAGTGTTCAGTCGTGTCTTTGACCAGCTCTACCGTTTACCTACATATTATAATTACATACATAATAAAAGCACCTAGCTTGCGTTACCTGTACGTCTGCATAACCCCCCCCCCCCCCCCAGCTGTAAGTCCTGACCCGTTCCTCACATCACTGCTGATTGCAGACTGGCTCATTTCTACAAGCATTAAAATCAACGCTCATTCTTCAAAAAGGGATCTCATGACAGAGAGGTGTAGCCTCACTTACTGTGGGAGTGTTGAGCTGTGCAGCTGCAGTGACAGCAGAGTGCAGTGAGCTTCCTGCGCAGCAGCTGTGTCACTTCCTGCGCAGTTGCCGTCACTTCCTGCGGAGCAGTTGTGTCACTTCCTGCGCAGTTGCCGTCACTTCCTGGCCAGCAGTCATTTGAGCTGAGTGGAGGGCACTTCCTGCGCAGCTGAAACCAGTGCTTTTAGCCAATTGAATGTGTGGAGAATGTGACCTCCATGTGAGTCCATCCTTCTCCGGCCAGAGGAAGGTTTGAAATTATACGCAAACTAAATTTATGTTTTTTCCCTAAATTAAATCACGGATCGATGTTTTTGTTGCAAGAACTTGTTTCGAAATTCATCATCCAGAAATGCTTGTCTCAGCATCTCGGTGTATATGACAGCTGACAAATACGCTTTAGTCTTTCATGCCGATTTCTGAATTATTGCTTTCATCCTAAATGTATCCCAGGTAAGTCCTCTGCCTTCCGCCTCCTATTTGCTTCAGATTTACAGTCTGTGCCAAACCCCAGATTTGAATCCAGGAGAAGAATGATTGGTTGAATCCAGGAGAAGAATGATTGGTTGAATCCAGGAGAAGAATGATTGGTTGAATCCAGGAGAAGAATGATTGGTTGAATCCAGGAGAAGAATGATTGGTTGCACTTTACATGAGACTATATCAGTGCAAAAACTAGCTCACAAGTTTCTGAAATATTTGAGCCATAACTCCGCTGTTTGAATATGAACATCCGGTAATACATTACTGAAACTCTACATCGTAAAACCTGCATATCCCTGCAATAGTCGTGGCAATGTCATAAGTCATACAGTACATTGAATTTTACAAAGCAGATTTTAAAATCAGCTCTGTTAGCTCCCTCATTACATGTCTGTTAGAATTCATCTGAACTATTACACTATTACACTATTAAACTATTACACTGTTACACTGTTACACTATTACACTATTACACTATTACACTGTTACACTATTACACTATTCCACTATTAAACTATTACACTGTTACACTATTAAACTATTACACTGTTACACTATTACACTATTACACTGTTACACTGTTACACTATTACACCGGGCCGGCCAGCGGAGGATGGGCTGTCCCTCTATAGCCGGGTTCCTCCTGAGATTTCTTCCCATTGGGGAGTCTTTATCTCGCCGCCATTTCAGTGTTTTTCTTTCCACTGGGGAATTTATTTTACATCAATTACTTTTTGGGGGTTCAGGCCTGGTGTTTTTTTTACCCAGTTACCTTTTGTGTTTCCACTGTGAAAGTGTAAATAGCGCTTTACAAACTAAACTGAATTGGGTTAACCCAGAAGAAAAAACCTAAAAGACATATATGAATATCTATAGTACAAGATAGGTTCATATTACAAACTACACTTTTTTATTTTTGTTAATTATATCTTCATTCATACTCTACACTTCGTAACAATCATCAGATGTTAACTGATTGATATTCTCAATAAAAAATAAAAATAAATATTACAAACTATTTCCTCACTAGTTTGGAAAGAGTTTTGCGGGATTTCTTTCGCACACTGCTTGCAAAATGAGGGGACAGGGTACATAGTAGACGGGTCTGAGTGGACAGTGGACAGGGGTCTGAGTGGACAGGGGACAGTGGAGAGGGGTCTGAGTGGACAGGGGACAGTGGACAGGGGTCTGAGTGGACAGGGGACAGTGGAGAGGGGTCTGAGTGGACAGGGGTCTGAGTGGACAGGGGACAGTGGACAGGGGTCTGAGTGGACAGGGGACAGTGGAGAGGGGTCTGAGTGGACAGGGGACAGTGGACAGGGGTCTGAGTGGACAGGGGACAGTGGAGAGGGGTCTGAGTGGACAGGGGACAGTGGACAGGGGTCTGAGTGGACAGGGGACAGTGGAGAGGGGTCTGAGTGGACAGGGGACAGTGGAGAGGGGTCTGAGTGGACAGGGGACAGTGGACAGGGGTCTGAGTGGACAGGGGACAGTGGACAGGGGTCTGAGTGGACAGGGGACAGTGGAGAAGGAACGGGTCGTATTGGAACACAGTCTCAGGCTGCAGTCCAATCCATTAAATGTTCTGCCCTCCTGCACTTCCTCTCGCCACTTCCACTTGGGAGGATGTGATGACAGTGACGCAGCACCAAAAAAACATGAGTAGACACTCAAACCAACGCAGAGGAGCAAGAGAGGGAGCAGAGTTATTTTAGAATTGGACCGCACTTGCACTTGGACATTCACCAGAGCCAGTGACGCCAGCAGACCATCGACAAATGAGCTTGTGCAAAACTTTCCAATAAATTGCATAAGACGGCAAGCTCCAGCCAACACCTCAATTTTTATTCTGGCAAAAGAGCAAACTAGAAAATGATTTAAATGATTCATTTATTGATAGACAGCACTTTAAAATACCTCATACGCAGGAATGGCGAATAATACACTTGTATGTCACAAAATACCTCCGAATCAAATATATAAAAAAACAGCAATCAAAATGGTGGGTGCATAGCCTCGACTACTTTGGAGGTAGCACAAAAGTATAAAATATAAGAGAGGCGAGCGACCCGTATTGAATATGAAATCCAAGCTAAATGTATTTTTAAAAGGCTATTGCCCATAAGCTTGCACTGGCTCATTTGCTGGATACTGGCTGAACGGCAACGAGCTGATTATGTAGCTAGTCATCGTTAACTGGCCTGAAATAATCATTCTAATACTGAATCCTAGTAGCATAACACAAAACTTTTAGCTGGAGATACGTTTTAAAGCGATTTTATCAAACCACTAAATCAATGTTATTTCCTAATTTATTCAACATTTCAGTCGTCCCAATCGCAGAACTCTATAAGAACCCAATAGTCGAAAAATAGTCTCTTCCCATCCGGCGAGAACCACATTTTTGGGTGACATCATTGCGCTCACGCCCACAGAGATTTTAAAAAGGCAACAGTGATGATGCGTAGCTATGCCTTATATGGATTTTCCCAAGATAATGATGCCCCAATGCAAGATATTTAGCCTGAATTGTGTGTGCTTCAGTTATTAGCACACAATAGAACAGCCTCATACGGAGGGTATCTCCTAAACATAAATAACAAAAAAACCTTCCAGTCCATTTTTGTGGTTAATATCCTTTTGTGAGGTTGGTGTAAGGTTCCAAAAAAGATACGCCGCACCAGGAAGGGTAAAGGAAAAAAATAGAATATCCTGTTAGCAAACTATTGCAAAAAAAAAAAACAGCCTCAAAAAACGGAGGTCGAGAGATCTCAATAACAACGAGAATAAACAAAATCAAAAAAAACTCACACACTAATTAATTAGGCATAACAGGAGGTTGAGAAACAAAAAAAAAACCCAGATAAAGGAAAAAAAATAGAATATCCTGTTAACTAAACTACTAAAAAAAAAAAAAAGCTGAACACAAATTGGTCGAGAGATAAAGAATAAAGCGAAAGATTGGAAAGAAATGAATAAACCAATCTAATCCTAATTATAACCGGATTATAACCTGCATTTCTTATTTGTACAAACCAGAAATGCAGTGACCGAATTCCTATACCGTTTACCGACTTCGTTTGTCAACAGTTTAGACAATATCGAAGTGTAGAAAGACGGAAGTCCTGAGCTATTTATAACCAGCAGGAAACTCAAAACAGGTGCGAGGAATAATAGCCGGGCGATATCCACCGAAACGAGATGGAAAAAATCAGATAGATCGCCCCACCGCCGTCTATAAGAATGACGACCGCAGAAAAAGCAGAGGCTGCCAATAACCTACATAAAAATTTGGCAATTTAACTCGGGGATACAGCTTTATTGCTTGTACATTAACGTTGCTATAGGCTACATAAATATAGCATAAGCATGACAGCTACCATTTCAGTATGTGAATATGCATTTTATTCAACCAATCATTTCCAAAGGACGTTTTTGTCATGGTTCGTGGGTTTTTGTTTTCTTTTCCATTGCGGTTCTCGTCCTGGTTTCCCAATTGAGAATCTATCAGATTTTTTCCACGTTCCGTTCCTCACTCATTATTCTTTTCACCTGTGCTTCTACCTGCGGGGTATTTAAGTTCCTCACTTCCGCTTCCCCGGTGCTTCTTTGTAATTCGACATCGCATTGAGCCAGGTATAGCCAGGTACTAGCGACCTTGATTGACCGTGATATTAAATGCTTATGTTCACGAGGGACTTGCTATTAGCTTTTTCAGGTGTAGGTATTATTCCTCCTGTAAGCCTTCTGAGCAATTTATTTTGTCCTTTGCTGTTCTCTCTGAGACAGTTTTTCTTTGTTGTTTCATTTTGGTTTTACACCCTTCCGGCCCTCCGAACTTATGTGCCGAAGGTGTTCTTTTCTTTGCTAAGTTTCTCGTTTTAGCTCCAGTATTGAGCTCGGGAGACTTAGTTTGTGTTTCACTCGTTATTCAAGTTCGCCCTATTTTAGTGGGTTGATTTTTGTTTGGCTGTTTAGCCACAAGGAATTTGTTTCCTGTCTTTTCTTTCTTTGCATTTATTATTGTGTTACTCCCTTTATTGGTCCTCATTGCGTGAGTGACATTGTTCTGATCCCCCTAGCTTTGCGTTTGATTATCCGCCACTAAAATCCATTACAGTTTTAAAATTTGATTTCAGATGTTAAGGTGGGAAATAGGCCTAATTGTTTTTCAGTGTGGCCACTGCGATACTATGAACATTGGGAATAATATCTCTGCTAATATGACGATAATTCGTTCCACTAATTCAATTCAATTTTATTTGTATAGCGCTTTTTACAGAGAACTGCCACAAAGATGCTGTACAGGGAAACAGAAGAAAAATATAACAAAAAACCAGGCCTTAGCCCCCAACCAGCAAAACGAGGTAAAAAAACTCCCTGGCCAGGGAGAAAAAATGCTCAACGGTGGCGAGAAAAAACTCCCCAGTGGGAAGAAATCTGGGAAGGAACCTGGCTAGAGAGGGGGTGCCCATCCTTCACTGGCTGACTTGGTTTAAACGAAAGGTGATGAAGTGGATAGTAGTAGAGAGTAATAAGGGATCAAATAAAACTAGCTGGTAAGTAAGAATTCCAAAGAAAAGGAAGTAAAATGTTCAATTCAAAATGTTCAATTCAAAGGGGCGGGTGGTGCATCTGGGACTCCGGTTACATCAAGTCGGGAGGATAAACCAAACTCAGGGCGAGGAGGGCACGGGCCGGAGTAATCTGCAGCTCAGGGTGAGAGAGAGAAAAAAGAGGGTTAGTACACTCAGTAACAATAGTCCCTATAGCTAATTCACATCTGCAAATAAAGATAAAAAATATATATGTTTTTTGGGCTGTTATGCTGACGAAAACAAATCAATTCGCTATGACATAGAACTTGTCATCTTATTTTGCTTTTGAAAATACAAAGTGTAGGCCAGGCTAATGTTTCTGTCTACACAAAACAAAATCATAAATTTTGACACGGTAGGTCCATTGGCTATGTGAGATATTGAATATTTAGTTAATTCATTCATGTAGTAGCCTACATTTAAAATGTCATAGCATAGGCTACGTCAAATTTGACTCAAAAAATTAAGTTAATTCATTGCGGCAGCGTTTCCTTGTCTACGTGGTCGCGGTCGTTCTTACAGGTCAATTCTTCGTTCTTTTGCCCTGGCAAACTTGTTGATTACGTTCTCCAAATTGAGACAGTCTGAACTTGAGCCCTCCTTGGGTTGATTATGCTTCAAAAATAAGTTAGTTAGTGGTAGCTAGGCTACACATGTTAACACAGCTTTTGTTTTCTCCCGCTGTTCTTTTTGTTTAGGCTACGTTTCGTATAACCCGATTTTTGTTTCCTTTTTAGTTGATCTGCTAACTGACGTCGGAAACGAACGTGCGTGCAATGTGCATTTGTGGAAGTAAAACAACGTAATATGAATTATATTTATTTCTCCACGTTTTAAATATATGCTATAGCTTATATTTTGTTCAGTTATGCCCACACTGTTGAAAATATTTTTTTATTTAATTTAATTTAAAATGTAGCTATGTGTTTGCCTCCAAGCGGCTGAGGGCCCGGCTTTTGGCATTTTGCCTCCACTGGGGGTGAGTGCCCTCCTTGCTCCTCCGCTAGTTACACTAGTAATTGTTATGTTCGCATAGGCTATACTACATGATGATCACTTTGATCTAATACTGATTACATATTAATTAGTGTCTCGATGCAACTGCAATGTCAGGTAGGCAACATGTTTATCGCTACTTCTACATGAAACTTAAAACATAGCCTATTTTGCAGCATTAAATGGGCTGGCCGTGCATAAGATCTGTGATTGGCGCTGGGACTCATTGTGGGCTCGGCATCAGTCAGTTATGATAGGGCAACTTCATCAATAGTCAACGTCTATTTTGATGACGGTGAAGCAGATTAGCTGTCCCAATTTTCTTTACGGCTCCTTTCCTCCACTCCCCTCCCTTCCTCCACATACTTCCGGGTAGTAGAGGAGTGGTAGTGGGGGAGTGGAGGAGGAAGGGAGGTGTGACTGGTCCCCTTGGAACCAGGGCACTTCCCCCTGAGAGTAGGCACACTGGCCACACCTCAGGAAACCCTACGGTTCTAGGACAGCCCTCTTTTCTGAAGGCCCACAAAGCCTGAAGTTTAAATGGCGGTCAAAATGTGCACGTTTTCCCGTGCCGCGGAGCCCCCCTTTGGACCACAGGTACGGGGGTGGTCTCGTTGTAAGCAAGGCATTGCCCTGAGTTCGGAAACACCAGCGCTAGCTCTGGGAACCGTACGGTTCTCTGATACCGGCCCAGAACCCACTGAGTCACTCAGGCCCCGGGAGCCAAGAAAGCTCAAACATTTGGCGATGCTGCAGAACCACCCTTTGGACCACAGATCCGGGGCTGGTCTTGTTGTTAGCAGAGCACTGCCCTGAGTCTGGTGACTCCAGCACCATCTCGGGGAACCGTACGGTTCTCCGGTACCGGCCCAGAATACGCAGAGTCTCCCAGGCCCGGGAGCCAGAAGGCAGTGCCCCGCGGTGCCCCGCTTTGGACCACAGGTCTGGAGCCGGTCTCATCACATCCGGGGCACTGCCCCAGCTCAGGGAACCACCCACAACCTACACACCGCACTCCCCCGGGGAGCCCACCCTTAAGCCCCCCCGGCCGCTGTTTCGCAGCAGCCCCACGGCACAGGAGCTCCAGACAAGTGGTCACCCTCAGAGGGCATCGCGGGTGACCAGTTGACCGGACAACTGGTTACCCTCAGTTTATCCACCCTGTCAGCCCTTCCGCACTTTCCTGAGGAGCCCACCCTTAAGCCCCCCCCGGCCTCTATTTCGCAGCAGCCCCGCGGCTCAGGAGCTCCGAGCAACTGGTCACCCCTGTGGGACTTTGAAATATTTTCAGAGTGCATCACAGGTGACCAGTTGGCCAGACAACAGGTCACCCTGAGTTTATCCACCCTGTCAGCCTTCGGCACTCGGCCGGCCAACTCGCTCTTAAGCCCGGCCTGGCCACTGTTTCACAGCAGCGCCGCGGCTCAGGAACTGGTCACCTCCGTGGGACTTTGAAAAATTATTGCGACGGGGGGGGGGGGGGGGTGCTGGCTCCATGGCAACTGGTCACCACCGGGCTTCTCCGGTTGGAGGAGGGGAGGAGGAGGGCCGGGCGGCCCGTTCTGTCCGACAAAAGCTTGGATCGAGAACTGACTTTCAATAGATCTCATCTGTCCACTCCCCAACCCTGACACAAGCGGCGCTCCGCTCTGGCCACCCGGCTATCCTGGGCCAACCGGAGATCCACGGTGCAAGGGTATCATTACGTTTAGGAGGGATTCTGACATAGAGGCGTTCAGTCATAATCCTTCACATAATAGCTTCACACCATTGGCTCCTCAGCCAAGCACATACACTAATTGTCTGAACCTGCGGTTCCTCTCGTACTGAGCAGGATTACTATTCCAACAACACATCATCAGTAGGGTAAAACAAACCTGTCTCATGATGGTCTAAACCCAGCTCACGTTCCCTATTAGTGGGTGAATACTCCAACGCTTGGTTAATTCTGCTTCAAAATGATAGGAAGAGCAGACATCGAAGGATCAAAAAGCGACGTCGCTATGGCCGCCACAAGCCAGTTATCCCTGTGGTAACTTTTCTGACACCTCCTGCTTAACACCCAAAAAGTCAGAAGGATTGCGAAAGCCCGCTTTCACGGTCTGTATTCATACTGAAAATCAAGATCAAGCGAGCTTTTGCCCTTCTGCTCCACGTGTACCCATGCTCCACGGTTTTCCCCCTTCACATAGCAAACTGTACCAAATTTGATGCTTAATTATTAAAAAATTCCCACAACAACTTTTTAGGATATTCACTGTAAATAAACTATAGCACATCTAGTTTATAGTAATCATGTTTGCATGAACAAACTTTTTGATTTGATCAAGTTATTGGGTTTCCAATATGGTACCCATAGCGGTTTTCCCCATTCAAATAGCAAACTGTACTAAATTTGATGCTTAATTATTTAAAAATTCCCACAACAACTTTTTCTGATATTCACTCTACATAGACTATAACACATCTAGTTTATAGTAATCGTGTTTTCATGAACAAACTTTTTGATTTGATCAAGTTATTGGGTTTCCAATATGATACCCATAGCGGTTTTCCCCATTCAAATAGCAAACTGTACCAACTTTGATGCTTAATTAATAAAAATTTCCACAACAACTTTTTCTGATATTCACTGTACATAGACTGTAGCACGTCTATTTTATAGTAATAGTGTTTTCTTGAACAAATTTTTTGATTTGTTCAAGTTATTGAGCTTCCAATATGGTACCCATAGCGGTTTTTCCCATTCAAATAGCAAACTGTACCAACTTTGATGCTTAATTATAAAAAATTCCCACTGTAAAATCTTCTGATATTCACTCGATATACACTAGATTTATTTGTTGATTTGTACAAACCCTTTGATTTGTTGGAGTTAAATTATTTCAAATATTAGTTTCCTTCAACCCCGTTGCTTATGTATTACAAAACATTGTAGTATATTCAGTTTTCTTGAAATTGTAATTGAAAGCATAATTGTGACAATTGTGTAAACGTTTAAAATTCTGCGAAATAAAGAAAAAAAGGCAATAATTCTGCGTTGTCCAATCCTCGCTGCTTCTCTCGGAGCAATTTAATTTCCAGCTAACGCAGCACATGACGGCGTTACCGACGTAATCTCTTGTATATTTGCGAACGAAAATTTTAAGCCGTGATACCTTGACCGTCATTTTCCGAACCCGTGATACCTTGACCGTCATTTTCCGAACCCGTGATAGCTTGACCGCAGTACCTAACTATGACTTCATCAGACCAATCGGTTCTTCATGCTTTGAGCCACAAAACTGATGTATTTGCTTCAAATGGTCCCTTTTTAGATGGTATTCTATAAACATTTAATATAATTAGTACAAATTTTAAATTAAAGTAATCTTGCTTTAAAATTTGAAAATGTGTCATGTTTAAATTTGTAGCTACCATTTAGAGGTCAGGTTAGCTTCTATTCACTTATGAATATACGTATTTATCAGATATTAATTATAAAAGGCATTTTGAGTTTTCCATTGAATGACAATTCACGCATTAGGCTTGACATAAGTGTTATCAGCAAAGTTTTTAATGGATAGCCATTGTGCCGTAACAGAAGATTGTCCCCCCAGAAGATTACAGGAATTATTGGCAAATATAGGCAGCCATAGCTTGATCCAGGATAATTGCGAATAGTCTACATGTAACCTTACACGTACCATCGCCTGGATGTTGGAGTGGCTGAAAGCAATTTAATGCAGCATTCCCCTTCGCTAAGGGACAGGTAGCTATGTGGTCTTTGACCTATGGACCCTTTTATTATGATTATTATGCAATTTTTGATATAGCCTACACAATATTTCACATTGTAATCTTGA
>JAKUDI010001317.1:0-40804 GCA_022702515.1 Ilyophis sp. 1 JC-2022
CTGTCTACGTTTCCATGTTATCCAATAATCCACTTCCTGTATTCATGTTTGCACATGCAGATTTTCCCCTGTATTTCAAGTCTCGTTTTCCTTTCTTCTTAACTAATTATTGTACACATACTAATCCAACTAACAATACTAACTGTGTGTTTATATTTATATACTAACGATAACTAATAGATTAATGTGTATATATAACTAACTAATCACATTTACAAACATAGGAGATTTAGAATTTTGTACTAACGTCACTTAATTACTAATCACTCTCTTGCTCCGCACTGCAGCTGTTATTCTCCCTTAGCTTTTCTATCTCTGCTCTATTTGTTGTTATTCCTTAAACTCTCTTCAGCTGTATCCACTTTCAGAATCCACTCCTCGTGCTGTCCACTCGTTTACCTGCTAATCCCAGGCCGTGTGTTATTTATGCGTTTGCGTGCATTCCAGTCCCGTGTCTTCTGTTCCCCCTCGTTATTGAATTATTGTTTCCTATTGTGTTCACCTGTGTCTAGCTCCTTACTCCTTCCACCCACACTTGATTCCTTTTCGCAACCAAAATGTTCGTGTACTTTTTGAAGAGTGCTTCCGAATGTACTCGGTGAACCCCGGAAGTAAGTGTGTCATACAGGGGCATTTGAAGTCGAAAGTTTACATACACCAAATACATTTAAACTCAGTTTCACAATTCCTGACATTTAATCCTAGTTAAAATTCTCTGTCTTAGGTCAGTTAGGATCACAACTTTATTTTACGAATGTGAAATATTAAAATAATAGTAGAGAGAATGATTTATTTCAGCTTTTATTTTTTTTTATCACATTCCCAGTGGGTCAGAAGTTTACAAACACGCTGTTAGTATTTGGTAGCGTTGCCTTTAAATTGTTTAAATTGGGTCAAACGTTTCAGGTAGCCTTCCACAAGCTTCTCACAATAAGTTGCTGGAATGTTCGCCCATTCCTCCTGACAGAACTGGTGTAACTGAGCCAGGTTTGTAGGCCTCCTTGCTTACACAAGCTTTTTAAGTTCTGCCCACAGATTTGCGATTGGATTGAGGTCAGGACTTTGTGATGGCCACTCAAATACCTTGACTTTGTTGTCCTTAAGCCATTTTGCCACAAAGTTGGAAGTATGCTTTTGGGTCATTGTCCATTTGGAAGAGCCATTTGCGACCAAGCTTTAACATCCTGGCTGATGTCTTGAGATGTTGCTTCAATATATCCACATATTTTTCCTTCCTCATAATGCCATCTATTTTATGGAGTGCACCAGTCCCTCCTGCAGCAAAGCACCCCCACAAAAATGATGCTGCCACCCCCGTGCTTCATGCTTAGGGAGTGCACCAGTCCCTCCTGCAGCAAAGCACCCCCACAACATGATGCTGCCACCCCCGTGCTTCATGCTTAGGGAGTGCACCAGTCCCTCCTGCAGCAAAGCACCCCCACAACATGATGCTGCCACCCCCGTGCTTCATGCTTAGGGAGTGCACCAGTCCCTCCTGCAGCAAAGCACCCCCACAACATGATGCTGCCACCCCCGTGCTTCATGCTTGGGATGGTGTTCTTCGGCTTGTAAACTTCTGACTTCAGCTGTACTATATTTAGATAAAAGTTGGCCTACTTAACGACTTTTTCATCCCGTCTACTCAACAAGCCTACCTAATAGTATGGAAGGCTGCTGATTCGGACACAGACCAAGTCCTCGGGGTCACAACCCATGGCTGTCAGTACAGGGGGCGGCAGTGTAGTATGGTGGGTAGGGAACTGGGCTGGGCAAGGTTGCAGGTTCGATTCCCAGGAAGGACACTGCTGTTGTACCCTTGAGCTAAAGGTACTTAACCTGCATTGCTTCAGTATACTTAAAGGCGAGGATGAGAGAGACGAAAAAAAAAAATTGATTATAGGTAGATACATTTTTGTGTTTCTATTAAATGTTTTTTAAAGGGATGGGTGACCTGAAGTTGACTCTCTTCCTCTCCTCCTGCAGGACGATGGTGAATATCCATGCGGCTGCATGAACCCAAATCGGGGCATAAACAAGCATTTGGGGCCCCCCCCCCCCCCCCCCCCCCCCGACCCCATCTGGAGAAAGTGTACGCTGATGTTTTGTGTTTGTTTTTTCTCCTTCTCCCTTTGCTTTACCCCCCTGTAGCTGTGTCCAACCAACATTAGCGGGTGCATTAAATCCGTATAACGCCAATCGACGGTATGATGCATGCCCTGCCATTAACAAACCCTGTACTCCAGTGAGTCCCTGTGCCGGTCCCCATTGCTCATGTTGCTAACTAGGCTGTCTGAAATAGCATCGGTGGTAAATACAATAACGTTCTGGGACGGTGGAATTGCTGTGGAGCCTTATTGAGATGGTGTGGGCTAATCAACGACAACGCCAATGTTGGAAGACACCCCCTCTTGGCCCCCCAGTAGTTTTTGACAGTTCTCTGTAAAATATACAAATAAAATTGAATTGAACACTGTATTCAACACGTCACGATGCCTCAGATGACCTCCAACCGAAGAGGACACACTGCACCCCCCCTAGGACATTCCCAACCTAAATTACACTTTAAAAAAATGACGGAGTAGAAAGGAATCTTTTGCTTTTGGACTTTTTGGGCAGAAATTAATTGTCTCGTGTGACTGAAATAAAGGGGCCAAATGGAGTGTGCACTGGCTATGTGCAAAGCCGTGTAAAGAGAGGTGGGCCTGGGTGAGTCTCAATCCAAATCTGTACCCCACATTAATTTTGTATGAGGTGCAGTCCAATGCAGTTGTTCTCTATGCTAACCTACCTCAACTGGGGGTGTGTTGGGTTCCATGTTGATTGTGGGGTTCTCTACTTATTGCATAATTAGTCTTAGCGAGCAGCTGGTTAGCCCTGCACTGTCAGTAACGGCTGTGCTGTAGCCTATGTACACACGTTATGTATGCTGCTGCATTTCAGTAGGCTAGATGGCGTGTCACTGTTATATATATAATTGCATTATCCCAGTAAAGCTTTCTCTTTCAGCAAACGTACGAGTGTTCAGTCGTGTCTTTGACCAGCTCTACCGTTTACCTACATATTATAATTACATACATAATAAAAGCACCTAGCTTGCGTTACCTGTACGCCTGCATAACCCCCCCCCCCCCCAGCTGTAAGTCCTGACCCGTTCCTCACATCACTGCTGATTGCAGACTGGCTCATTTCTACAAGCATTAAAATCAACGCTCATTCTTCAAAAAGGGATCTCATGACAGAGAGGTGTAGCCTCACTTACTGTGGGAGTGTTGACTACTTTAAGTACAAATCTGAGGTTTGTAGGTACAGCGCGGGGTGGACAACACCCACCTGCGGGGAGACATGGTACCCCTTTTGGGGGGGAGTGGAGAGGGAGAGCGCTGTTTGCAAATCGCTCCATAAAGAACTGCCTTTTGTGATTTTTCACACATATTGACAGAATTTTTTTCATGAAACCAGAAACCAAAATCTATAAGAGATAATCATTTTTTATTGTAAGTTGGAGGACGTTTGCAGACAGTAGATAGGAAAACATGACACAGTAACTGCATTATGCAATAAATGTTTGCGATGAAGAACACTAGACATGTCTAGCGATGACTGCAGCGTTATGCTCTCAGAACTGTAGGCTCCAGTTCTGTGGTAATGCTAAATGAAAGGTAACTTTGTTAGCTCGTGGTAGCAGTCAAGAGGCGTAGAAATCAGGCTATCACAAAAGCCTGTTGATAATACGCCAATAGTAGCTCGATGCACATTTAAAAGAAAAGCCTGGTATAGTTTGGGTGTTCCCAGGAAGGCGAAATTAAACTTCCCCGGTGATATTTTTGAACTCGATTAACGGTCGTCACGTTTCATATGAAAAGCAGATTTTGAAAATATTGTGGCGATCCGGGGCGATTACGAGTGATGTAAATTATTGTGTATATCGAATTGTGTATGTGTACTTGTGCTGTGCAGACCAAGTGCACGAGTGATGGTTGATGTAATCACATGATCAGAGCGTGTTCAAAAGCTCTGACGTGTACAGTAACAATGGCGGTTAACATTTGAATACAACCTCCCGCCAGAACGGCGACTGTTGTGATAAACAACAGTCGTATACAGTTCAGCTAAATGTGATAGCATGCGCTCAACCAGGTCCGCTCTAGAGAATGTTCGAGCGAAGCCAACGGTTGTTTTTGAGTATGACTGAGGGGATTACGTGTGATTGGTTAAGGTGAGCTGCAGGGCACCTATTAGAGGTCGCCTTTGTTAGCATGCTCATTTGCATATCAGGGGCTATAAAGCTGGCTACAGTCCAGCGCGCGTAGTCTGTTCTGCCTGTACGCTGAGAAGGAAGTAATAAGAGATTGTGCTCTTCAATAAATTATTATACCCTCAAGCAAACCTGACTCCAACTCCATGGCTCGCCACAATGGTGTCAGAAGCGGGATGGCTGCCCCGGAGATGATCTGGGAACAGATCCGCGAATTGGAACGTCAGGTTACAGAACAGATGGACGTTATGGCAGGAGCATCTGCAAAGCGGCCCAAGAGCAGACCCGGGGGGCTCCCCGAAGGAGCCAGCGCAGCAAGACCGGAGCGAGGAATGCCCATTGGAGACCAGGCGGAGGTGCACGCGCTGGTGGCTGACCCCGCAGCCGGGAACGGAGCGCAAGTAGGTCGGCTGGAAGCCAACGAGGACGCCCCTGCTTCCAGGCCGAACCAAACGGCGGTGCTGGTGCAGCGACCGACCACACCGTTAAAGGCGGTGATAAAGCTACCCCGCTACACGGGAAAGGGTGAGCTAGAGTCGTACCAAATCCAGGTACGACTCGCGGCTAGCTACAACGGCTGGGACGAGGGCCAGACAGCCACCCACTTAGCGTTAGCCCTGGAGGGCGAGGCCTGCCAGGTGCTTTTAGACCTGGACAGCGCCGAACCACTGACGCTACCGGCACTGATGACAGCGCTGGAGCGCCGGTTCGGACAGCGGCAATTCCTGGAGGTGAGCCGGGAGAAGCTCACCACGCGACGGCGGACCGGAGCAGAGAGCCTCAGCGTCCTCGCCGCCGACATCAGGCTGTTAGCTCGCCGCGGTTACCCCCAACTCGACAACGCAGGCCAGCAGGAGCTAGCCTGCCAGACCTTCATGCAGGCCCTCACTCCGGAGCGCCTACAACAACAGGTCCGCATCGCCAAACCGGCGTCCCTGGACGCAGCGCTCCGCGAGGCCGAGCGACTGGAGCTCATTCTGGGCACCACACCCAACGGGACCCCGGCTAACGAGCCCCGGGTCCGAGCTGCCGATTGCGAGGAGGTGAGATGGGTCCAGCGGAACCCCGATCGACCGCGGCAGCGACAGGAACGGGAGCGACGCTGCTTCCGGTGCGACGAACCGGGGCACCTCGCCCGCGACTGCCCCGCCCCTGCACCAAGAGCAAAAGTTCCGTTTGATGCTCTTTTAAGAGCAGAGGAACAGGCCCACGGGGCCGAGCCCCGTATTGGCAGACTGGGGACGAAGACCGGGCTGTACTTGCCTTGCAGTTTGGACGGACAAGCCTGCTGGGCGCTGGTCGACACCGGAGCCACTATTTCCCTGTTAAGGCCGGGGGTACTTCGGGGTACTAGCGGGCTGCTTTCGGGTGCATGGACCCCTACCTCTACCCAGCTAACCTCCGTCACTGGGCAGAAGATGGGCATGCGTGGTAGTAAACAATTACAAGTGTGTGCAGGAGCCCAGCGAGTGAAACACGAGTTTTGGTTAGCAGATATAAAAGATGCATGCATTATCGGTTTGGATTTGTTAGCGTTGTGGGGAGCTAGCATAAATGTGATAGCCGAAACTATAACTATTGGTACCGAAACGCTGGGCCTCCGATCGAATTGTGAATTAAAAGCAGCCCGCCGAACTAGATGCCCTGGGGTACCCCCCAAACACTGCCGAACTTGCACTGGAGCCGAGCGGCGCGAGCTGAGGACGCCCGTCGACTTGGTGTTCGGAGCCCCGCCCGGACCAACGGAGCACCACCAGTCAGAGGCCGGGTACGCACGGGCCTTGATCGAGCGCCTGGAGACCGCCCACAGCTTTACCCGCCAGGCCCAATCCACCGCAAGTGTTAAGCAGAAGCGAGCGTATGATGTGCGCTGTCGGGGGCAGCCCTTCACCAGCGGAGACAAGGTATGGATCTACTGTCCGATCCGTAAGAAGGGTCTGTCCCCGAAATTGCAGTCGCATTGGCGGGGCCCTGGTGAAGTGGTGGGCCGGTTTAGCGAGGTGGTCTATCGAGTGCGCATGCCCGGCCGAAGGAAACTGGTGGTGCTTCACCGGGACCGTCTAGCTCCTTACTGGCCGCTGTTGGATGGTGTTGAGGAGGGGATGGGCGTCGGCGAGGATCAGCCCGTTTTACGTGCGCCCACCCCTCCTCCACCAGAAAACCCAGCGGCAGCTGAGGGCCCGAATCGCCCTTCTCGCCAACGGAGAACTCCTGCCCGTTTCCGGGACTTTGTGCGTGAGTGCGGACAGTTTAAGGGGTCGCAGGGGACTGCTGACCCCTTAGGTGGGGGCAGTGTGGCGATCCGGGGCGATTACGAGTGATGTAAATTATTGTGTATATCGAATTGTGTATGTGTACTTGTGCTGTGCAGACCAAGTGCACGAGTGATGGTTGATGTAATCACATGATCAGAGCGTGTTCAAAAGCTCTGACGTGTACAGTAACAATGGCGGTTAACATTTGAATACAACCTCCCGCCAGAACGGCGACTGTTGTGATAAACAACAGTCGTATACAGTTCAGCTAAATGTGATAGCATGCGCTCAACCAGGTCCGCTCTAGAGAATGTTCGAGCGAAGCCAACGGTTGTTTTTGAGTATGACTGAGGGGATTACGTGTGATTGGTTAAGGTGAGCTGCAGGGCACCTATTAGAGGTCGCCTTTGTTAGCATGCTCATTTGCATATCAGGGGCTATAAAGCTGGCTACAGTCCAGCGCGCGTAGTCTGTTCTGCCTGTACGCTGAGAAGGAAGTAATAAGAGATTGTGCTCTTCAATAAATTATTATACCCTCAAGCAAACCTGACTCCAACTCCATGGCTCGCCACAATATGTTACATTTTAGTATATAAAAAAAAAACCTACAACATTTCTGGGCCAAAACAATCATTGTTTCACAAACTGCAGCACATAATGAATGCTATGATCACAAAAAATTGACGGGTTATGTTTTCTTTGGTTGTCAAATCAGCTTGGTTTTCTCCATTGATTTCAATGGGTAGAAAGCTATTTTGCGCTAAGCAAGGACACTTCCGGGTGCTTCACTGCCTGGCCCATCCCCTCGTGTTCCCAGTATAAACGCTCTATAGTCGCACCTCGCGAGTACAGACTGCGCAGTCACTCGACAGACAGAGCATCGCTGGTAAGACTTACTTTCACTTTCAGGTAAAACGACACATTTTTTTAAAACCAGTTTTATACATATAGACCGCGTAAACAGCGAGATGTTAACATATCGCGTGATGTAAAAACAACATGTGATGCTTGTTTTGTGTCTCGACACGTAGCCTGTTTACCCAGAAACTCTCCCCAAAAGATACATCGCCACACAGAGTATCTTATCAAATACGGAACTTTATCCGACGTGTGACTATTTAATTTGTAGTAAAATCGTGTATCTCTTGTGGGACCCGAGATAGAAATGCATACAGGCTATTATTTACCATTATTATGTTAACGGTTCACGAGTCAACAATATTTGATCTGTTCGCAAATGTAGCCTAGTAATCAGTTGGTGGTTTTACTGCGGACAGCATTAGCGTTTTTTTTTTGGGAGAGTTTTAACAACTGACTTATTGAAACTCCCCCTTCCCTCTCCTGTGTTGTTTTAAAAAATATGTGTCTATTCCACTGCACTCACCCAGAGCTTCCCCACGTCACTGTGAAGAGCTTTGATGTCCTGAAAGGCACTATAGCCAATACGTTTAATTAATTTAGCAGATGCTTTTATCCAGAGCGACTTCCAATGCAGGAGAAACGCAAGCGCAGTCACATGATTTACCTGAGCGATCGTGGCTCACCTGGCTAACAGCGTTCCACGCCACGAGCAGCGAGTCTATGTGCAACTCTATTGTACATGATGTTTCTTGATATAAATATCTCTGTGAATTGTAAAGAAATCTGTAGCAGCAGTTAACATTTCAAAAACCTGTACATTTTCTAAAGTAAACTTGCCAACAAAGTATTACCATATTTTTTCTGGAGTGTAATTATTAATCAACTGTTAAAAACATTAATTGAAATCAATAGTTGTTCCATGAGGCACAATCTCTTCACGTGCTAAGATGAAGAAACACAGGGCCAAGTTGCAAATTTAGCTGTAAAACCGCGGATATGGCAACACTGGTGGGACGTCTTATGACCTGCTTACGACACTTCCACAGTGCGGTTGGCAAATAGTTTGCCAGATATCTTTCGCGGACTGCTAAACAGCGCACAATAAAGGATAGGATAGGATAGGATAAACTTTATTGATCCCCAAAGGGGAAACTGGTTTGCTACCATAACAAAGACATAGACACAATATACGTACACAATAAATACATAATGACATCAGGCAGAATCATTGAAGGGTAAGTGCATAATTCCATTGCAACAACAAACAAACAAAAAAAAACAGCACACTTCTGCCAGTGCACTGTGTGCGTACACAACCAAATCTGTTGCAGAATAGCATCTCTTTGTGCCCTTCTTCTTGTGTGGTTGTGTTGTAAAATTTGTGACCTCTGTGTTTTTACAGAAATGTCCAAGAAGTTGTTACGGAACCTTCGTAAGTGTGCAAGATTCAACCCCCACAACACACTATACACACTTACACAAGTAGCTTATGATTCCACATAATTAATCCAATAGTTTTTTTAATGTCTTCACTGCCTATCTTTAATTATTGTGTGTACTTTGATACATTATTGTGGCCATGAGGAATTTATTTATTTTTGTTAATTCTGGAGTGATTGATGGAGTAGTTATGGGAAGTTATCCAATTGGACCTTGCTGATAATTGCTTGTTAATATCAGATTAAAGTGGATCAGATTAAAAAACCAAATGTGTTTGCAGAACAATGTCTCTTATGTTGGATGGTCTAGTTTATGTACTTTACCTTGCTGTCTTTATAGAACTTTACAATAATGACGACGGAAACGCAGAAAAAGACTTTCAGAATTGGAAGAAGAAGTTTGGTAAGACTTGAGCATTGAAATGTACATGATTAATTCAACTGAAACACAAAATTAACTTACTATTCATTCTTTGTCACTATGAATTTTTTGTCACGGCAACTAACATCAACTTTACTTAAACAAATAAACGATCCAAGATATATAGAATATCGTGACCGACATGCGTTTGCAGGTCGGGAGAGAAAATTAAAATATCGTCTAAGTAGACAAAAAACGAATCTCTCCAACATCTCCCGCAGTACATCATTCACCAACGCCTGAAACACTGAGGGGGCACTAGTGAGCCCGAACGGCATGACCCGGTACTCGTAGTGGCCGCTATGTGTGTTGAAGGCGGTTTTCCATTCATCGCCCTCACTCATGCGCACTAAATTATACGCGTTGCGGAGGTCGAGCTTGGAAAAAATAACCGCCCCCTGAAGGCGTTCAAAAGCGGAATTCATCAGGGGTAGCGGGTAACAGTTCTTAACCGTGATAGCATTGAGCGATCGATAGACTTAAACCTCCATCTTTTTTTTTTTTACAAAAAAAACCCCTGCACCAGCAGGTTAAGTAAATGGCCTTATAAAGACATTGGCAAGCGCCTCCTCAATATATTCCTTCATGGCCGTACTTTCAGGAGCAGACAAGGAATATAAACTACCTCTAGTAGGGGTGGTGCCCGGATAGAGTTCTATGGCACAATCGTATGGACGATGGGGAGGGAGGGTGGTTGCCCTCTGCTTGTTAAAAACCTCCACTAGTTCAGTATATTCAGTAGGAACGTTATGCGGTAAAGGAAATTCCAACGTCCCTGCCATCTCAGCCACTCCCCTTTGAGCGAGCGAGTCAAGAGGAGGGGACCACTGAATCTCGGAATCGGAAAGATCATCAGTAGAGAGCTCTCTTCAGTTAGAATATCCGTCAGACAAGGAGTCCCACTCCAAACTCTCATCACCAGCCTCAGAACCTGAAACGGACTCCTCCTGATTAGGCGGAAAAGCAACCTCCTCCAGCTCAGACTCGGAATCGGAAATGTCAACTCGTTCACTAACTTATCCCCTCCCCACCTAATATGGGGATTGTGTTTGACTAACCACGTGTGGCCCAAAACAAGAGGGTAAGAAGGGGAATCAACTAACAGGAACTGAATACTCTCAACGTGACTGTTGAAGAGTAGACATGGTGAGGATAGAAGTAATCTTTATGGAGCCTGAACCCAACGGACGACTATCGAGAGCGGTAATCAATCGAGACTGATCAAGGCGCTGGTCCGGTATATATATATATTTCGCCCACAAGGCATCAGTAAAACACTCCACGAAACTCCCCAGAATCTATAAAGGCCTCGACCCGAAGGCAGTGCTTGCCCCAAGAAAGCTCGACTGCTAATAAGGTTTGGGGTGTAGTACTCTGAAGTCCTGCTAAAAGCTTGATTCCTCTAGAGAGACCCCTCTTTTCCCTTAAGCTTAGTACACTGACTCAGAACGTGACCCTTTTGCAGTAACGATAAACCCTCGATTTTAAAAGCGGTGTCACTGGAAGATGGGCACACTACCGCATCTGCCCAAATTATAGACTATTTTTAACTGAAACCAACGTATTTTAAATAGAAATCATCATGTTTTTATTATTTAAAATAAGTGCGTGCTTTACGACTTTTAATTTTTACCCGTGACTGCACTTTAAAAGTATCCCAATTTATATAATGGCGGAACCGGGTTCGGAGGACCAGACGCAACAAACGGAGTCTGAAAGTTATTCCCGCAAAGGAATTAACCACTAGCATGGAAATAAATCCGCGAAAAAGGGAGAAACAAAAATAGAAAGGAGAGTACCTCTAACTCTCAAAGGGAGAGCAACAAATAGCAGCCCAGGGGCCAAACTGGTAGCTTGAGTATAGATAGGAGAACAAATAAATAGTCTCTCACTCTCTGTACCGGAGGGCAATAACAGAGAGATAAAAGGATAGAACAGAAAGCAACCTACAAAAAGACTGGGGGAATTAGACTAGTAGACAAGAGAAAACACCTCTCTTTCTCTATACGGGAGAGTAGCAAAACGAGAGGTGGAAAAGAAACGGTAAAGCAAAAACTGTCTCGGAGACCAGCAAAGGAGAACAGAAAACGGAGGACAGAGAATGCTAAAAAGAAACAAAATCCTAAATAAACTCTAAAGCATAAAAAGGCCAGTCCCACGTTACTCCAAAGCAAGGTGATGGGGCAAAGTGGTCACCTTTAAATGCCTGCCTATACCATACCGGCAACGTGTAGAAGACAACACTGAACACAGGACTTATAAAGCTGACAGGTAACCCAGGACAGGTGTGAGGAATCAGCGCTGAGAGAGAGTAAAAACCTGGAGCGGAAGATAGAAAAGTGAGGCAGGAGCGCCCTCACGTGGCGCCGAGAGGGAACGACCGCAGAATAGAAATGGGGCTGAAATCCCATGACAAATTTAGCTGTAGAACCGCGGACATAGCAACACTGGTGTGACGTCTTATGACCTGCTTACGACACTGATATTTTTCGCGGACTGCTAAACAGTGCACATTAAACAGCACACTTCTGCCAGTGCACTGTACGCAGGAGACAGGGCGCAGTAGATAGGGCTCTGATTCGGTCACAGCCCCGGTCTTTGCCCCTTGGATGAAACTCAGTTGTTTTTCCAGTACCATTCACATCAGTATTGCCATCTGGTGGTGCTGTCTAAAATTGCATCAAAAAAAAAAAAGACAACAGAATCAATTTGAGGACTTTGGCTGCATTGGAATAGTCAAATTTGAGCAAGGAAGGATCCTTTAGATCGCATGAACTGAAAATAGTTTCCGGGCAGCCATGCTGGGACCGATTAAATTTTTTTATATTAAGAAGGAAAGGAGCTTCACGATTATTTTTATCCGTCATTTCACAAAGGATGCTCTGGACTATCCTTTTCAGAAGGAAGGTAGTATTCGCACCCTACAATGCAATGCCGCCAACGTTTACATAAGCACCGGAGTTTTCTGGAACCTACTGAATTACCAAATTCAAACAACAAGGCGAACATCTGAGAAATGCCAGAAAACTAAATATGAATAGCTAGTATTGTTGGTTGGTATTGGCTTATAATAGAAAGTAAACAAACAATGACATAATCAGACAATACAACAAATTTATTAAGAGGCTAAATTTCACCAAAATAAAAAGGTTCAAGTGAAATACAGACGGCAATGATGCGCCTTTTGTCATAATTTGTCGTGAAGTTGTAGTTCGCTATGTTGAACAGTCACGTCAATATGACTGGACGTTGCATCATGACGCAAGGTAGAGAAGGAGGTTCAAATGCCACAGTTACTTGTAAATATCTCCTTCCAACCTTTCCTTGACCCCCATGACATTTTCTGGCGAGGTCAAGGAAATGTTTTCAGGTTTTTTATTATTCGAATGCAGCCTTTACTGACCTTTTAAGCACTAGTGTGAAACAATCAATATAGGCACTGGCTCCATATTAAAGAAAATTGTGTTGAAACTCCAGACTGCAGTGTCTGCAGGTTTAAATCCAGTCCTGGGGGGCCGCAGTGCCTGCAGGTTTAACTCCAGTGCTCTAGGGGGCACTGTGCCTGCAGGTTTAACTCCAGTCCAAATGACCCATCAAGTCCTTATTAAAACATTATTTTCTGGCCTTTTTCTGCACAACCAGAGAAGAACTATGACACTCCAGAAGAGGAGGCCAGGCGTAAGAAACTGTGGCTCGCCACGAGAGTCACTATTACAGAGCACAACAAAAAATACAAGGAGGGGCTGGAGACGTTCACAATGGGGGTAAACCAGTTTACTGACATGGTAAGATGCCTTTGCTGTTATGGGTCTGTTTGTTTGTGTATTGTGTTCTGTTTATTTTCTGTTACTTTATTATTTTCCTTACATGTGTTTGTTTGTGTTCATTAGTATTACTGGTTATGTTCCCATTTGACACTCCACTTCAGTTCCCTTGTCTGTCTACGTTTCCATGTTATCCAAGAATCCACTTCCTGTATTCATGTTTGCACATTTCGGTACATGCGGGTTTTCCCCTGTATTTCAAGTCTCGTTTTCCTTTCTTCTTAACTAATTATTGTACATATACTAATCCAACTAACAATACTAACTGTGTGTTTATATTTATATACTAACGATAACTAATAGATTAATGTGTATATATAACTAACTAATCACATTTACTAACGTAGGAGATTTTGAATTTTGAAGCTTTAACATCCTGGCTGATGTCTTGAGATGTTGCTTCAATATATCCACATAATGTTTCTTCCTCATGATGTATTTCATGAAGTGCACCAGTCCCTCCTGCAGCAAAGCACCCCCACAACATGATGCTGCCACCCCCGTGCTTCATGCTTGGGGTGGTGTTCTTCGGCTTGTAAACTTCTGACTTCAGCTGTACTATATTTAGATAAAAGTTGGCCTACTTAACGACTTTTTCATCCCGTCTACTCAACAAGCCTACCTAATAGTATGGAAGGCTGCTGATTCGGACACAGACTAAGTCCTCGGGGTCACAACCCATGGCTGTCAGTACAGGGGGCGGCAGTGTAGTATGGTGGGTAGGGAACTGGGCTGGGCAAGGTTGCAGGTTCGATTCCCAGGAAGGACACTGCTGTTGTACCCTTGAGCTAAAGGTACTTAACCTGCATTGCTTCAGTATACTTAAAGGCGAGGATGAGAGAGACGAATTTTTTTTTGTTATTATAGGTAGATACATTTTTGTGTTTCTATTAAATGTTTTTTAAAGGGATGGGTGACCTGAAGTTGACTCCGTTCCTCTCCTCCTGCAGGACGATGGTGAATATCCATGCGGCTGCATGGACCCAAATCGTGGCAGAAACAAGCATTTGGGGCCACCCCCCCCCCCCCCCCCCCCTACCCCATCTGGAGAAAGTGTACGCTGATGTTTTGTGTTTGTTTTTTCTCCTTCTCCCTTTGCTTTACCCCCCTGTTGCTGTGTCCAACCAACATTAGCGGGTGCATTAAATCCGTATAACACCAATCGACGGTATGATGCATGCCCTGCCATTAACAAACCCTGTACTCCAGTGAGTCCCTGTGCCGGTCCCCATTGCTCATGTTGCTAACTAGGCTGTCTGAAATAGCATCGGTGGTAAATACAATAACGTTCTGGGACGGTGGAATTGCTGTGGAGCCTTATTGAGATGGTGTGGGTGAATCAACGACAACGCCAATGTTGGAAGACACCCCCTCTTGTTGTAGTTTGTGACAGTTCTCTGTAAAATATACAAATAAAATGTAATTGAACACTGTATTCAACACGTCACGATGCCACAGATGACCTCCAACCCAAGAGGACACCTGCACCCCCCCTAGGACATTCCCCACCTAAATTACACTTTAAAAAAATGATGGAGTAGAAAGGAATCTTTTGCTTTTGGACTTTTTGGGCAGAAATTACATCATGTCTCGTGTGACTGAAATAAAGGGGCCAAATGGAGTGTGCACTGGCTATGTGCAAAGCCGTGTAAAGAGAGGTGGGCCTGGGTGAGTCTCAATCCAAATCTGTACCCCACATTAATTTTGTATGAGGTGCAGTCCAATGCAGTTGTTCTCTATGCTAACCTACCTCAACTGGGGGTGTGTTGGGTTCCATGTTGATTGTGGGGTTCTCTACTTATTGCATAATTAGTCTTAGCGAGCAGCTGGTTAGCCCTGCACTGTCAGTAACGGCTGTGCTGTAGCCTATGTACACACGTTATGTATGCTGCTGCATTTCAGTAGGCTAGATGGCGTGTCACTGTTATATATATAATTGCATTATCCCAGTAAAGCTTTCTCTTTCAGCAAACGTACGAGTGTTCAGTCGTGTCTTTGACCAGCTCTACCGTTTACCTACATATTATAATTACATACATAATAAAAGCACCTAGCTTGCGTTACCTGTACGTCTGCATAACCCCCCCCCCCCCAGCTGTAAGTCCTGACCCGTTCCTCACATCACTGCTGATTGCAGACTGGCTCATTTCTACAAGCATTAAAATCAACGCTCATTCTTCAAAAAGGGATCTCATGACAGAGAGGTGTAGCCTCACTTACTGTGGGAGTGTTGACTACTTTAAGTACAAATCTGAGGTTTGTAGGTACAGCGCGGGGTGGACAACACCCACCTGCGGGGAGACATGGTACCCCTTTTGGGGGGGAGTGGAGAGGGAGAGCGCTGTTTGCAAATCGCTCCATAAAGAACTGCCTTTTGTGATTTTTCACACATATTGACAGAATTTTTTTCATGAAACCAGAAACCAAAATCTATAAGAGATAATCATTTTTTATTGTAAGTTGGAGGACGTTTGCAGACAGTAGATAGGAAAACATGACACAGTAACTGCATTATGCAATAAATGTTTGCGATGAAGAACACTAGACATGTCTAGCGATGACTGCAGCGTTATGCTCTCAGAACTGTAGGCTCCAGTTCTGTGGTAATGCTAAATGAAAGGTAACTTTGTTAGCTCGTGGTAGCAGTCAAGAGGCGTAGAAATCAGGCTATCACAAAAGCCTGTTGATAATACGCCAATAGTAGCTCGATGCACATTTAAAAGAAAAGCCTGGTATAGTTTGGGTGTTCCCAGGAAGGCGAAATTAAACTTCCCCGGTGATATTTTTGAACTCGATTAACGGTCGTCACGTTTCATATGAAAAGCAGATTTTGAAAATATTGTGGCGATCCGGGGCGATTACGAGTGATGTAAATTATTGTGTATATCGAATTGTGTATGTGTACTTGTGCTGTGCAGACCAAGTGCACGAGTGATGGTTGATGTAATCACATGATCAGAGCGTGTTCAAAAGCTCTGACGTGTACAGTAACAATGGCGGTTAACATTTGAATACAACCTCCCGCCAGAACGGCGACTGTTGTGATAAACAACAGTCGTATACAGTTCAGCTAAATGTGATAGCATGCGCTCAACCAGGTCCGCTCTAGAGAATGTTCGAGCGAAGCCAACGGTTGTTTTTGAGTATGACTGAGGGGATTACGTGTGATTGGTTAAGGTGAGCTGCAGGGCACCTATTAGAGGTCGCCTTTGTTAGCATGCTCATTTGCATATCAGGGGCTATAAAGCTGGCTACAGTCCAGCGCGCGTAGTCTGTTCTGCCTGTACGCTGAGAAGGAAGTAATAAGAGATTGTGCTCTTCAATAAATTATTATACCCTCAAGCAAACCTGACTCCAACTCCATGGCTCGCCACAATGGTGTCAGAAGCGGGATGGCTGCCCCGGAGATGATCTGGGAACAGATCCGCGAATTGGAACGTCAGGTTACAGAACAGATGGACGTTATGGCAGGAGCATCTGCAAAGCGGCCCAAGAGCAGACCCGGGGGGCTCCCCGAAGGAGCCAGCGCAGCAAGACCGGAGCGAGGAATGCCCATTGGAGACCAGGCGGAGGTGCACGCGCTGGTGGCTGACCCCGCAGCCGGGAACGGAGCGCAAGTAGGTCGGCTGGAAGCCAACGAGGACGCCCCTGCTTCCAGGCCGAACCAAACGGCGGTGCTGGTGCAGCGACCGACCACACCGTTAAAGGCGGTGATAAAGCTACCCCGCTACACGGGAAAGGGTGAGCTAGAGTCGTACCAAATCCAGGTACGACTCGCGGCTAGCTACAACGGCTGGGACGAGGGCCAGACAGCCACCCACTTAGCGTTAGCCCTGGAGGGCGAGGCCTGCCAGGTGCTTTTAGACCTGGACAGCGCCGAACCACTGACGCTACCGGCACTGATGACAGCGCTGGAGCGCCGGTTCGGACAGCGGCAATTCCTGGAGGTGAGCCGGGAGAAGCTCACCACGCGACGGCGGACCGGAGCAGAGAGCCTCAGCGTCCTCGCCGCCGACATCAGGCTGTTAGCTCGCCGCGGTTACCCCCAACTCGACAACGCAGGCCAGCAGGAGCTAGCCTGCCAGACCTTCATGCAGGCCCTCACTCCGGAGCGCCTACAACAACAGGTCCGCATCGCCAAACCGGCGTCCCTGGACGCAGCGCTCCGCGAGGCCGAGCGACTGGAGCTCATTCTGGGCACCACCCCCCATGGGACCCCCGGCTAACGAGCCCCGGGTCCGAGCTGCCGATTGCGAGGAGGTGAGATGGGTCCAGCGGAACCCCGATCGACCGCGGCAGCGACAGGAACGGGAGCGACGCTGCTTCCGGTGCGACGAACCGGGGCACCTCGCCCGCGACTGCCCCGCCCCTGCACCAAGAGCAAAAGTTCCGTTTGATGCTCTTTTAAGAGCAGAGGAACAGGCCCACGGGGCCGAGCCCCGTATTGGCAGACTGGGGACGAAGACCGGGCTGTACTTGCCTTGCAGTTTGGACGGACAAGCCTGCTGGGCGCTGGTCGACACCGGAGCCACTATTTCCCTGTTAAGGCCGGGGGTACTTCGGGGTACTAGCGGGCTGCTTTCGGGTGCATGGACCCCTACCTCTACCCAGCTAACCTCCGTCACTGGGCAGAAGATGGGCATGCGTGGTAGTAAACAATTACAAGTGTGTGCAGGAGCCCAGCGAGTGAAACACGAGTTTTGGTTAGCAGATATAAAAGATGCATGCATTATCGGTTTGGATTTGTTAGCGTTGTGGGGAGCTAGCATAAATGTGATAGCCGAAACTATAACTATTGGTACCGAAACGCTGGGCCTCCGATCGAATTGTGAATTAAAAGCAGCCCGCCGAACTAGATGCCCTGGGGTACCCCCCAAACACTGCCGAACTTGCACTGGAGCCGAGCGGCGCGAGCTGAGGACGCCCGTCGACTTGGTGTTCGGAGCCCCGCCCGGACCAACGGAGCACCACCAGTCAGAGGCCGGGTACGCACGGGCCTTGATCGAGCGCCTGGAGACCGCCCACAGCTTTACCCGCCAGGCCCAATCCACCGCAAGTGTTAAGCAGAAGCGAGCGTATGATGTGCGCTGTCGGGGGCAGCCCTTCACCAGCGGAGACAAGGTATGGATCTACTGTCCGATCCGTAAGAAGGGTCTGTCCCCGAAATTGCAGTCGCATTGGCGGGGCCCTGGTGAAGTGGTGGGCCGGTTTAGCGAGGTGGTCTATCGAGTGCGCATGCCCGGCCGAAGGAAACTGGTGGTGCTTCACCGGGACCGTCTAGCTCCTTACCGGCCGCTGTTGGATGGTGTTGAGGAGGGGATGGGCGTCGGCGAGGATCAGCCCGTTTTACGTGCGCCCACCCCTCCTCCACCAGAAAACCCAGCGGCAGCTGAGGGCCCGAATCGCCCTTCTCGCCAACGGAGAACTCCTGCCCGTTTCCGGGACTTTGTGCGTGAGTGCGGACAGTTTAAGGGGTCGCAGGGGACTGCTGACCCCTTAGGTGGGGGCAGTGTGGCGATCCGGGGCGATTACGAGTGATGTAAATTATTGTGTATATCGAATTGTGTATGTGTACTTGTGCTGTGCAGACCAAGTGCACGAGTGATGGTTGATGTAATCACATGATCAGAGCGTGTTCAAAAGCTCTGACGTGTACAGTAACAATGGCGGTTAACATTTGAATACAACCTCCCGCCAGAACGGCGACTGTTGTGATAAACAACAGTCGTATACAGTTCAGCTAAATGTGATAGCATGCGCTCAACCAGGTCCGCTCTAGAGAATGTTCGAGCGAAGCCAACGGTTGTTTTTGAGTATGACTGAGGGGATTACGTGTGATTGGTTAAGGTGAGCTGCAGGGCACCTATTAGAGGTCGCCTTTGTTAGCATGCTCATTTGCATATCAGGGGCTATAAAGCTGGCTACAGTCCAGCGCGCGTAGTCTGTTCTGCCTGTACGCTGAGAAGGAAGTAATAAGAGATTGTGCTCTTCAATAAATTATTATACCCTCAAGCAAACCTGACTCCAACTCCATGGCTCGCCACAATATGTTACATTTTAGTATATAAAAAAAACCTACAACATTTCTGGGCCAAAACAATCATTGTTTCACAAACTGCAGCACATAATGAATGCTATGATCACAAAAAATTGACGGGTTATGTTTTCTTTGGTTGTCAAATCAGCTTGGTTTTCTCCATTGATTTCAATGGGTAGAAAGCTATTTTGCGCTAAGCAAGGACACTTCCGGGTGCTTCACTGCCTGGCCCATCCCCTCGTGTTCCCAGTATAAACGCTCTATAGTCGCACCTCGCGAGTACAGACTGCGCAGTCACTCGACAGACAGAGCATCGCTGGTAAGACTTACTTTCACTTTCAGGTAAAACGACACATTTTTTTAAAACCAGTTTTATACATATACACCGCGTAAACAGCGAGATGTTAACATATCGCGTGATGTAAAAACAACATGTGATGCTTGTTTTGTGTCTCGACACGTAGCCTGTTTACCCAGAAACTCTCCCCAAAAGATACATCGCCACACAGAGTATCTTATCAAATACGGAACTTTATCCGACGTGTGACTATTTAATTTGTAGTAAAATCGTGTATCTCTTGTGGGACCCGAGATAGAAATGCATACAGGCTATTATTTACCATTATTATGTTAACGGTTCACGAGTCAACAATATTTGATCTGTTCGCAAATGTAGCCTAGTAATCAGTTGGTGGTTTTACTGCGGACAGCATTAGCGTTTTTTTTTGGGAGAGTTTTAACAACTGACTTATTGAAACTCCCCCTTCCCTCTCCCGTGTTGTTTTAAAAAATATGTGTCTATTCCACTGCACTCACCCAGAGCTTCCCCACGTCACTGTGAAGAGCTTTGATGTCCTGAAAGGCACTATAGCCAATACGTTTAATTAATTTAGCAGATGCTTTTATCCAGAGCGACTTCCAATGCAGGAGAAACGCAAGCGCAGTCACATGATTTACCTGAGCGATCGTGGCTCACCTGGCTAACAGCGTTCCACGCCACGAGCAGCGAGTCTATGTGCAACTCTATTGTACATGATGTTTCTTGATATAAATATCTCTGTGAATTGTAAAGAAATCTGTAGCAGCAGTTAACATTTCAAAAACCTGTACATTTTCTAAAGTAAACTTGCCAACAAAGTATTACCATATTTTTTCTGGAGTGTAATTATTAATCAACTGTTAAAAACATTAATTGAAATCAATAGTTGTTCCATGAGGCACAATCTCTTCACGTGCTAAGATGAAGAAACACAGGGCCAAGTTGCAAATTTAGCTGTAAAACCGCGGATATGGCAACACTGGTGGGACGTCTTATGACCTGCTTACGACACTTCCACAGTGCGGTTGGCAAATAGTTTGCCAGATATCTTTCGCGGACTGCTAAACAGCGCACAATAAAGGATAGGATAGGATAGGATAAACTTTATTGATCCCCAAAGGGGAAACTGGTTTGCTACCATAACAAAGACATAGACACAATATACGTACACAATAAATACATAATGACATCAGGCAGAATCATTGAAGGGTAAGTGCATAATTCCATTGCAACAACAAACAAACAAAAAAAAACAGCACACTTCTGCCAGTGCACTGTGTGCGTACACAACCAAATCTGTTGCAGAATAGCATCTCTTTGTGCCCTTCTTCTTGTGTGGTTGTGTTGTAAAATTTGTGACCTCTGTGTTTTTACAGAAATGTCCAAGAAGTTGTTACGGAACCTTCGTAAGTGTGCAAGATTCAACCCCCACAACACACTATACACACTTACACAATTAGCTTATGATTCCACATAATTAATCCAATAGTTTTTTAATGTCTTCACTGCCTATCTTTAATTATTGTGTGTACTTTGATACATTATTGTGGCCATGAGGAATTTATTTATTTTTGTTAATTCTGGAGTGATTGATGGAGTAGTTATGGGAAGTTATCCAATTGGACCTTGCTGATAATTGCTTGTTAATATCAGATTAAAGTGGATCAGATTAAAAAACCAAATGTGTTTGCAGAACAATGTCTCTTATGTTGGACGGTCTAGTTTATGTACGTTACCTTGCTGTCTTTATAGAACTTTACAATAATGACGACGGAAACGCAGAAAAAGACTTTCAGAATTGGAAGAAGAAGTTTGGTAAGACTTGAGCATTGAAATGTACATGATTCATTCAACTGAAACAAAATTAACTTTCTATTCATTCTTTGTCACTATGAATTTTTTGTCACGGCAACTAACATCAACTTTACTTAAACAAATAAACGATCCAAGATATATAGAATATCGTGACCGACATGCGTTTGCAGGTCGGGAGAGAAAATTAAAATATCGTCTAAGTAGACAAAAAACGAATCTCTCCAACATCTCCCGCAGTACATCATTCACCAACGCCTGAAACACTGAGGGGGCACTAGTGAGCCCGAACGGCATGACCCGGTACTCGTAGTGGCCGCTATGTGTGTTGAAGGCGGTTTTCCATTCATCGCCCTCACTCATGCGCACTAAATTATACGCGTTGCGGAGGTCGAGCTTGGAAAAAATAACCGCCCCCTGAAGGCGTTCAAAAGCGGAATTCATCAGGGGTAGCGGGTAACAGTTCTTAACCGTGATAGCATTGAGCGATCGATAGACTTAAACCTCCATCTTTTTTTTTTTTACAAAAAAAACCCCTGCACCAGCAGGTTAAGTAAATGGCCTTATAAAGACATTGGCAAGCGCCTCCTCAATATATTCCTTCATGGCCGTACTTTCAGGAGCAGACAAGGAATATAAACTACCTCTAGTAGGGGTGGTGCCCGGATAGAGTTCTATGGCACAATCGTATGGACGATGGGGAGGGAGGGTGGTTGCCCTCTGCTTGCTAAAAACCTCCACTAGTTCAGTATATTCAGGTTGAACGTTATGCGGTAAAGGAAATTCCAACGTCCCTGCCATCTCAGCCACTCCCCTTTGAGCGAGCGAGTCAAGAGGAGGGGACCACTGAATCTCGGAATCGGAAAGATCATCAGTAGAGAGCTCTCTCCAGTTAGAATATCCGTCAGACAAGGAGTCCCACTCCAAACTCTCATCACCAGCCTCAGAACCTGAAACGGACTCCTCCTGATTAGGCGGAAAAGCAACCTCCTCCAGCTCAGACTCGGAATCGGAAATGTCAACTCGTTCACTAACTTATCCCCTCCCCACCTAATATGGGGATTGTGTTTGACTAACCACGTGTGGCCCAAAACAAGAGGGTAAGAAGGGGAATCAACTAACAGGAACTGAATACTCTCAACGTGACTGTTGAAGAGTAGACATGGTGAGGATAGAAGTAATCTTCTTTATGGAGCCTGAACCCAACGGACGACTATCGAGAGCGGTAATCAATCGAGACTGATCAAGGCGCTGGATCGGTATATATATTTTTTTCGCCCACAAGGCATCAGTAAAACACTCCACGAAACGCCCCAGAATCTATAAAGGCCTCGACCCGAAGGCAGTGCTTGCCCCAAGAAAGCTCGACTGCTAATAAGGTTTGGGGTGTAGTACTCTGAAGTCCTGCTAAAAGCTTGATTCCTCTAGAGAGACCCCTCTTTTCCCTTAAGCGTAGTACACTGACTCAGAACGTGACCCTTTTGCAGTAACGATATCCCTCCATTTTAAAAGCGGTGTCACTGGAAGATGGGCACACTACCGCATCTGCCCAAATTATAGACTATTTTTAACTGAAACCAACGTATTTTAAATAGAAATCATCATGTTTTCATTTTTTAAAATAAGTGCATGCTTTACGACTTTTAATTTTTACCCGTGACTACACTTTAAAAGTATCCCAATTTATATAATGGCGGAACTGGGTTCGGAGGACCAGACGCGACAAACAGAGTCTGAAAGTTATTCCCGCAAAGGAATTAATCACTAGCATGGAAATAAATCTGTGAAAAAGGGAGAAACAAAAATAGAAAGGAGAGTACCTCTAACTCTCAAAGGGAGAGCAACAAATAGCAGCCCAGGGGCCAAACTGGTAGCTTGAGTATAGATAGGAGAAAAAATAAATAGTCTCTCACTCTCTGTACCGGAGGGCAATAACAGAGAGATAAAAAAAAAGACTGGGGGAATTAGACTCGTAGACAAGAGAAAACACCTCTCTTTCTCTATACGGGAGAGTAGCAAAACGAGAGATGGAAAAGAAACGGTAAAGCAAAAACTGTCTCGGAGACCAGCAAAGGAGAACAGAAAACGGAGGACAGAGAATGCTAAAAAGAAACTAAATCCTAAATAAACTCTAAAGCATAAAAAGGCCAGTCCCACGTTACTCCAAAGCAAGGTGATGGGGCAAAGTGGTCACCTTTAAATGCCTGCCTATACCATACCGGCAACGTGTAGAAGACAACACTGAACACAGGACTTATAAAGCTGACAGGTAACCCAGGACAGGTGTGAGGAATCAGCGCTGAGAGAGAGTAAAAACCTGGAGCGGAAGATAGAAAAGTGAGGCAGGAGCGCCCTCACGTGGCGCCGAGAGGGAACGACCGCAGAATAGAAATGGGGCTGAAATCCCATGACAAATTTAGCTGTAGAACCGCGGACATAGCAACACTGGTGTGACGTCTTATGACCTGCTTACGACACTGATATTTTTCGCGGACTGCTAAACAGTGCACATTAAACAGCACACTTCTGCCAGTGCACTGTACGCAGGAGACAGGGCGCAGTAGATAGGGCTCTGATTCGGTCACAGCCCCGGTCTTTGCCCCTTGGATGAAACTCAGTTGTTTTTCCAGTACCATTCACATCAGTATTGCCATCTGGTGGTGCTGTCTAAAATTGCATCAAAAAAAAAAAAGACAACAGAATCAATTTGAGGACTTTGGCTGCATTGGAATAGTCAAATTTGAGCAAGGAAGGATCCTTTAGATCGCATGAACTGAAAATAGTTTCCGGGCAGCCATGCTGGGACCGATTAAATTTTTTTATATTAAGAAGGAAAGGAGCTTCACGATTATTTTTATCCGTCATTTCACAAAGGATGCTCTGGACTATCCTTTTCAGAAGGAAGGTAGTATTCGCACCCTACAATGCAATGCCGCCAACGTTTACATAAGCACCGGAGTTTTCTGGAACCTACTGAATTACCAAATTCAAACAACAAGGCGAACATCTGAGAAATGCCAGAAAACTAAATATGAATAGCTAGTATTGTTGGTTGGTATTGGCTTATAATAGAAAGTAAACAAACAATGACATAATCAGACAATACAACAAATTTATTAAGAGGCTAAATTTCACCAAAATAAAAAGGTTCAAGTGAAATACAGACGGCAATGATGCGCCTTTTGTCATAATTTGTCGTGAAGTTGTAGTTCGCTATGTTGAACAGTCACGTCAATATGACTGGACGTTGCATCATGACGCAAGGTAGAGAAGGAGGTTCAAATGCCACAGTTACTTGTAAATATCTCCTTCCAACCTTTCCTTGACCCCCATGACATTTTCTGGCGAGGTCAAGGAAATGTTTTCAGGTTTTTTATTATTCGAATGCAGCCTTTACTGACCTTTTAAGCACTAGTGTGAAACAATCAATATAGGCACTGGCTCCATATTAAAGAAAATTGTGTTGAAACTCCAGACTGCAGTGTCTGCAGGTTTAAATCCAGTCCTGGGGGGCCGCAGTGCCTGCAGGTTTAACTCCAGTGCTCTAGGGGGCACTGTGCCTGCAGGTTTAACTCCAGTCCAAATGACCCATCAAGTCCTTATTAAAACATTATTTTCTGGCCTTTTTCTGCACAACCAGAGAAGAACTATGACACTCCAGAAGAGGAGGCCAGGCGTAAGAAACTGTGGCTCGCCACGAGAGTCACTATTACAGAGCATAACAAAAAATACAAGGAGGGGCTGGAGACGTTCACAATGGGGGTAAACCAGTTTACTGACATGGTAAGATGCCTTTGCTGTTATGGGTCTGTTTGTTTGTGTATTGTGTTCTGTTTATTTTCTGTTACTTTATTATTTTCCTTACATGTGTTTGTTTGTGTTCGTTCGTATTACTGGTTACGTTCCCATTTGACACTCCACTTCAGTTTCCTTGTCTGTCTACGTTTCCATGTTATCCAAGAATCCACTTCCTGTATTCATGTTTGCACATTTCGGTACATGCGGGTTTTCCCCTGTATTTCAAGTCTCGTTTTCCTTTCTTCTTAACTAATTATTGTACATATACTAATCCAACTAACAATACTAACTGTGTGTTTATATTTATATACTAACGATAACTAATAGATTAATGTGTATATATAACTAACTAATCACATTTACTAACGTAGGAGATTTTGAATTTTGAAGCTTTAACATCCTGGCTGATGTCTTGAGATGTTGCTTCAATATATCCACATAATGTTTCTTCCTCATGATGTATTTCATGAAGTGCACCAGTCCCTCCTGCAGCAAAGCACCCCCACAACATGATGCTGCCACCCCCGTGCTTCATGCTTGGGATGGTGTTCTTCGGCTTGTAAACTTCTGACTTCAGCTGTACTATATTTAGATAAAAGTTGGCCTACTTAACGGCTTTTTCATCCCGTCTACTCAACAAGCCTACCTAATAGTATGGAAGGCTGCTGATTCGGACACAGACTAAGTCCTCGGGGTCACAACCCATGGCTGTCAGTACAGGGGGCGGCAGTGTAGTATGGTGGGTAGGGAACTGGGCTGGGCAAGGTTGCAGGTTCGATTCCCAGGAAGGACACTGCTGTTGTACCCTTGAGCTAAAGGTACTTAACCTGCATTGCTTCAGTATACTTAAAGGCGAGGATGAGAGAGACGAAAAAAAAAATTTGATTATAGGTAGATACATTTTTGTGTTTCTATTAAATGTTTTTTAAAGGGATGGGTGACCTGAAGTTGACTCCGTTCCTCTCCTCCTGCAGGACGATGGTGAATATCCATGCGGCTGCATGGACCCAAATCGTGGCAGAAACAAGCATTAGGGGCCACCCCCCCCCCCCCCCCCCCTACCCCATCTGGAGAAAGTGTACGCTGATGTTTTGTGTTTGTTTTTTCTCCTTCTCCCTTTGCTTTACCCCCCTGTTGCTGTGTCCAACCAACATTAGCGGGTGCATTAAATCCGTATAACACCAATCGACGGTATGATGCATGCCCTGCCATTAACAAACCCTGTACTCCAGTGAGTCCCTGTGCCGGTCCCCATTGCTCATGTTGCTAACTAGGCTGTCTGAAATAGCATCGGTGGTAAATACAATAACGTTCTGGGACGGTGGAATTGCTGTGGAGCCTTATTGAGATGGTGTGGGCTAATCAACGACAACGCCAATGTTGGAAGACACCCCCTCTTGGCCCCCCAGTAGTTTGTGACAGTTCTCTGTAAAATATACAAATACTAGGGGTGGGACAATGCACCGGTGCATCGCGGTGCATCGATCCGAATGTGTAAATACAACTGCATCGATCTGTAAGATTCGAATCGATAAGCATCGATTAATATCGCATTTTAAATGAATGTGCACATGTATTCATTTATTAAAAAAACATTTTAAATATATATTTCTAAGACACGACTACTTTTAAAACTGTTTTGACCAGCTTCAATCCATGTTTCTGCTCCAACCCCCACATAAGCGTGAGTTGAAAGTCTGGACAGGCGGGAATCAAGCGACAATGAGACGGACAGATCTGAGCGAAATGGCTAGCTGCGTGCTCGCTGAGTGCGACAAAAGAGACAGAAACTTACAGAACTTGCGATGTTCCGAACAGAAAATCAGTGGTATGGAAGCATTTCGGGTTTAGAAAGAAGGAGGGTGTACTTGACAAAACCGCTGCAATATGCAAGATCTGCCAAGTAGAAATCAGATACACAGGCAACACCGCAAACATGATAAACCATTTGAGCCGACGATACACAATTAACGTGAAGGACAGCAAGCGCGTTAGCAAGCTAAACTCGGGAGTCATTGACACTTCCCCTGAGTTTCCTGGAGAAATGGCCAAACAGTTCTATTTTTTTGTATAATTGTTTTATATTAATTGTGTCCAGACAGTTAATTGTAAAGTGCTTTCTGATATTTAAATTTAAACCATTTTCTATTCAAAATCAAGTAGACGTTCGAGACAAACTAAAATAGTAAGACTATTTCCAATGTCTTACGTTTAATTAATTATTACTACGTTAACTGTCCGATTCACTTAATGAATGTCGTGGAACCTAGATACACCATACCATGCAGAAAACATTTTAGTGAAAAATGTATACCTGCTCTGTATGAAGAGGTGAATAAAACTGTTCGACTGTCCTTGCAAAACGCTACGAGAGTAGCTTTAACTACGGATGGATGGGCATCTTGCTCCACCGAAGTTCTAGATCGTACTAAGATTTAGGAAAGTACTATGCATGACACTAACCTATAGGCTATTTCATTTTTCTTGCCCCAGTTTAGTAATTGTTATACATTTTGCCATTTTCATTTTGTAAATAAAGGAACTGTATTAGGGTACCATTTTATTTTATTTGACTTGTAATTTGTGGTTTGATGATGTATCTTATTGTATGTTTTAATCTCGGCTGCATTGATTTTTAACTGTATTGCTTATGCCCTTGTTTTTTATTTTTTATTTTTTATTTGTTTTTACTTATCTATTTTTAAATTTGTAGCACTTTGAGATTTGTTTCAAATGTAAAGTGCTTTATAAATAAAATGTATTATTATTATTATTATTATGTCTGACACTGTTTGAAAAACAATAACCTAAATAGGGCAACTTTAGAAAATACACTGTTAGTCATGTTTATTGCTGCATTATTTGCTGCAGACAGCTGCAAAATGTATGGCATGCCTTAACAATAAACATAATGCTGTGAACTTGGTGTAAGGTTCTAATTGAATATTTAATTACTGCTGAATGTATCGGTATCAAATCACATTAGCATGCCTATTACTTTTTTTTTAAGTATCTAAATTAATCGAACCGAATCGAATCGAATCGTGGTCAAACGTAAGATATTATGATGCATCGAACCTTTGCCTAAACAATCGGAAACGAATCGAATCGTTATGAGATTGAATCGTCCCACCCCTAACAAATAAAATTTAATTGAACGCTGTATTCAACACGTCACGATGCCACAGATGACCTCCAACCCAAGAGGACACACTGCACCCCCCCTAGGACATTCTGCACCCCCCCTAGGACACCTGCACCCCCCCTAGGACATTCCCGACCTAAATTACACTTTAAAAAAATGATGGAGTAGAAAGGAATCTTTTGCTTTTGGACTTTTTGGGCAGAAATTACATCATGTCTCGTGTGACTGAAATAAAGGGGCCAAATGGAGTGTGCACTGGCTATGTGCAAAGCCGTGTAAAGAGAGGTGGGCCTGGGTGAGTCTCAATCCAAATCTGTACCCCACATTAATTTTGTATGAGGTGCAGTCCAATGCAGTTGTTCTCTATGCTAACCTACCTCAACTGGGGGTGTGTTGGGTTCCATGTTGATTGTGGGGTTCTCTACTTATTGCATAATTAGTCTTAGCGAGCAGCTGGTTAGCCCTGCACTGTCAGGAACAGCTGTGCTGTAGCCTATGTACACGTTATGTTGCTGCTGCATTTCTGTCGGCTAGATGGCGTGTCACTGTTATATATATAATTGCATTATCCCAGTAAAGCTTTCTCTTTCAGCAAACGTACGAGTGTTCAGTCGTGTCTTTGACCAGCTCTACCGTTTACCTACATATTATAATTACATACATAATAAAAGCACCTAGCTTGCGTTACCTGTACGTTTGCATAACCCCCCCCCCCCCCTCCCCTCCCCAGCTGTAAGTCCTGACCCGTTCTGCACATCACTGCTGATTGCAGACTGGCTCATTTCTACAAGCATTAAAATCAATGCTCATTCTTCAAAAAGGGATCTCATGACAGAGAGGTGTAGCCTCACTCACTGTGGGAGTGTTGACTTGTGGGGTGGGGGGTTTTGACTACTTTAAGTAAAAGTTTGAGCATATACTGTAGGTACAGTGAGGGATGGACAACACCCACCTGCGGGGAGACATGGTACCCCTTTTGGCGGGGAGTGGAGAGGGAGAGCGCTGTTTGCAAATCGCTCCATAAAGAACTGCCTTTTGTGATTTTTCACACATATTGACAGAATTTTTTTCATGAAACCAGAAACCAAAATCTATAAGAGATAATCATTTTTTATTGTAAGTTGGAGGACGTTTGCAGACAGTAGATAGGAAAACATGACACAGTAACTGCATTATGCAATAAATGTTTGCGAAGAAGAACCCTAGACATGTCTAGCGATGACTGCTACGTTACGCTCTCAGAACTGTAGGCTCCAGTTCTGAGGTAATGCTAAATGAAAGGTAACTTTGTTAGCTCGTGGTAGCAGTCAAGAGGCGTAGAAATCACAGGCTATCACAAAAGCCTGTTGATAATACGCCAATAGTAGCTCGATGCACATTTAAAAGAAAAGCCAGGCATAGTTATAGCTACTTTAGAACATATTTGGCTAACCCTATCGATGTATTCAGCTGCATTCCAATCTGAACGTTGTTTTGAAAGAAGGCCATGTTAAGCCTTTTTTTTTTGACGTTACAGTTTATGGTTAAGCGTAACTGCAATGGACATAACGTTATCTATGCTAACCTTCCAATATCCAGTAGGCTATCAGATCGGTTGACCAGGCTTTACCTGGATATTTTGTCGTTTTGCACCAAAAATATTTGTTCGGACACTTGGTGCCCCGTTTATGCGGTCTTAAAGTTCAGTAGCTATAACGTTATTTGGCTTTGATTGAAGGTGAAACATATAAACGGCTAATGTTTGACCGACCTTTCCCATATATAAACAAATTTTCCAGTCCAGCGCCCAATACAGACCCACTGAACAATTGATGTTATGTAAAAACCAAAACAATAAATACATAGATACATTAATGTTATGTGTATGATTACACTCACATAATTAAATAATGATTATTGCGTCCACTTGTTAATTTTGCTTAATCCACCGTCTGTGGTATAGGCAAGCTACACCGGTAGATCCAGAGTCCTGACCGCGCTCTCAAGCTTTCCGATTCGTGAACCAGCCTTGCGCGGCTATGGTCACAAGAGGTTCCTGCTTTCGGGGAGGGTGGGCTAATATGTTGGATAATAAGCCTGCTTTGTTCAACACAGCTTCGAACAACATAACGACGAGTATAGCCTAGTTAACGCTAACCAAACAGCTTGTTAATAATGTAGTTAGTTAACAACATAGATATTTTAGTAACGGTCACAGAAAGCTTGAAAAAGCGATTGGGATCATTGACTGCAATACCACAGATGGTAAATAAACAAACAGGTGCAGCAATCATTATTTAAGTATGTGCATGTAATCATAGCATAGACGTATTCAATAATTTATCTATGTATTTATTGAAAAACCCACTCCGCGGTGGCTCTGTTCGCTCTGGTCGTAGTTCTAGATTTACAGCGGCAGCCATTCCTCTCTGCAGCAGGGACAAAATGATCACCTTCACGTGACATGTCACGTTGACCAATCAGCGAGAAAACTTTGTGCCGTGAAAACCGTGCCGTTTTGAGAAGGCATCTGCCTTTCTAGTTAGTATGTAACACCCTCCGCCTCCTCTCAGCCCACTTCCCTATTGTTCTCCGTGTTTTACACATTTCCTCCCGTTTCTTGTCACGTTGTTACGTTTTCCTGCCTGTCTTCCGTATTGTGCAGGTGTGGCGTGATTCTCCGTCTTGTTTGCTCATTTACCCTCTCTATTTCCCCAGCCTATCACCTACACTTCCCGTTTGCATTCCACACACTGCCAATTACCGTTTAATCACTCTGGCTTACATTCTCACGCTTCACTCACTCATTCAATCATTTACCTCACGATATATTCCCTTGATGTTTGTTGTCTCGTTGCCAGTTCGTTAGCTTTGTTTGCCACGTTTGTCTATCTTTGTACTTGGTCGTGTGAAATCCCTTTCTTGCGTTTGTTAACCTGCATTCTGCTCACCCTCCAGCCTGCTGCTCCAGCCACCATTCACCGCTCCCTGTTTCCCGCTCCAGCTCATCCCTCTGCTCTGTCAACCCAGGACTCACCCAGCCCCGCTCTTCTGCCCCGCTCTTCTGCCCCGCTCTTCTGCCCCGCTCTTCTGCCCCGCTCCCGCTCAGTCCCCCAGCCTTCCTTTCTAAATGAAACTGCTCGTGTGAGCTTCTCCCTGATCTCTGTCTCTGAGTCGTGCTTTTGGGTCCAGTCTCGTGTCTGGAGTGTAGCAGAGTATATAGTTCTGTGCTCAAACCCAACAAATAAGTACATTATCAGGAAAACAAAAAATAAAGTGCGGTTGCCCGGGAGACTAAGGCATTCCACAGATATTTGTGTGAAAACATGGCAGCATCCTTCTTTGAATAAAAGGCTCCTGAAAAATACCAAATATCGTTCTAATGAAGGCTGCCATTGTTAGAAACCTGCTATAAGAAAGATATCTGTCCATAGTCGTCTAAAATAATGTTCTGTTTTCATGCATAAAAGATCTCATGCGCACGCATACACGTGAAAAACACATTATCTTCTAACAGTGTCAGCCTGCGCTTGTTATAATGACACTGCCTGTGCTTGTTATAATGACACAGCCTGCACAGGCTTTTGCAACACTGAGCCTGTAAGGAAATCAACATGTCTGTCATTATTACACACCCTCTATGATAGTACACACACACACCCCATACACCCTCTATGATAGTACACACACACACCCCATACACCCTCTATGATAGTGTACACACACACACACCACATACACCCTATGATAGTATACACACACACCCCCCTCTATGATAGTATACACACACATACACCCTCTATGATAGTACACACACACACCCCATACACCCTCTATGATAGTATACACACACATACACCCTCTATGATAGTACACACACACACACACACACACACACACCATACACCCTCTATGATAGTATACACACACATACACACTATATGATAGTACACACACACCCCATACACCCTCTATGATAGTATACACACACATACACCCTCTATGATAGTACACACACACACACACACACACACACACACACACACCATACACCCTCTATGATAGTATACACACACATACACCCTCTATGATAGTACACACACACACCCCATACACCCTCTATGATAGTATACACACACATACACCCTCTATGATAGTATACACACACATACACCCTCTATGATAGTACACACACACACCCCATATGATAGTGTACACACACACACCACATACACCCTATGATAGTATACACACACACCCCCCTCTATGATAGTATACACACACATACACCCTCTATGATAGTACACACACACACCCCATACACCCTCTATGATAGTATACACACACATACACCCTCTATGATAGTATACACACACATACACCCTCTATGATAGTATACACACACATATACCCTCTATGATAGTACACACACACACACACACACACACACCCTCTATGATAGTATACACACACACACCACATACACCCTATGATAGTATACACACACATACACCCTCTATGATAGTATACACACACACACCCTCTATGATAGTATACACACACACACATCCACTATGATAGTATATACACACAGACCCTCCATGATAGTATACACACACATAAACCCTCTATGATAGTATACACACACACACACCACATACACCCTCTGATAGTATACACACACACACCCTTTATGATAGTGTACACACACACTATACACATACAAACCCCACACAAAGACACACCACATACACACACACACATGCACTCACACACTCTTTTGTTTTTCTTATTTTGTTTTCTTGTTTGGTTGTGGCAGCTGATCTGGCGGCTCCTCTGGGACAGGAGAAAATCAAACTCACTTCATTACCTCTCTTTATTGGAGAAAATAAGCTCCCGTAACCTCCAGCTCTCCTTTGACGGGGATGTCGTATTATGTGTTACAGCGCTAGTTTACTCAGCAGGCCCCATTTCTCTACAGATACGCCGATCAATAACACTTCCTCATATTGATCCTGTCCTACATGACGCATTCAGACCAGGCAGCCTCGCGTGCGCCTTTTCTCTCATTCCAAACAACTCTGGCAACCACAGTGCGGCTTCATTAAAACTCATAATTTTTTTACAGTGATGTACCGTATTTATTTATTTAATTCCCCATGTTCTCATTTGGATTCGCCGACTGCTCTCCCCGCCGAAACCCACGCCGCCGGCCGCCACTTCCTTTTTGCTTTGCAGTCCCAACGGCTCAGCTGTGTAGCTGCAGTGTCAGTGGAGTGCAGTGAGCTTCCTGCACAGCTGTCGTGTCACTTCCTGCATAGCTGCCGTGTCACTTCCTGCGCAGCAATCGTGTTACTTCCTGCGCAGCTGTCGTGTTACTTCTTGCGCAGATGTAATTTCAGCTGAGTGGAGGGAACTTCCTGTGCAGCTGAAACCAGTGCTTTTAGCCAATCAGCAGACAGATCTTTTGAATGTGTATATTCAAATGACTTTTTTTGGCCAGCCACAAAGAAAGACTTAATTAGTTGCGCCTTGGTCTGTTCAATAAGGTCAATGTTGTTTTTGGGTGGAATTACCCTTCAATGTTTTTTTCAAAAATTTTATCATTTATTTTAAAGGCATGTTTTTGTCGCAAGAACTTGTTTCGAAATTCATAATCCAGAAATGCTTGTCTCAGCATCTCGGTGTATATGTCAGCTGACAAATACGCTTTAGTCTTTCATGCCGATTTCTGAATTATTGCTTTCATCCTAAATGTATCCCAGGTAAGTCCTCTGCCTTCCGGCTCCTATTTGCTTCAGATTTACAGTCCGTGCCAAACCCCAGATTTGAATCCAGGAGAAGAATGATTGGTTGCACTTTACATGAGACTATATCAGTGCAAAAACTAGCTCACAAGTTTCTGAAATATTTGAACCATAACTCCGCTGTTCGAATATGAACATCCGGTAATACATTACTGAAACTCTACATCGTAAAACCTGCATATCCCTGCCATAGTCGTGGCAATGTCATAAGTCATACAGTACATAGAATTTTACAAAGAAGATTTTAAAATCAGCTCTGTTAGCTCCCTCATTACATGTCTGTTAGAATTCATCTGAACTATTACACTATTACACTATTACACTATTACACTATGACACTATTACTCTATTAAACTATTACACTATTCCACTATTACACAGGGCCGGCCAGCGGAGGATGGACTGTCCCTCTATAGCCGGGTTCCTCCTGAGATTTCTTCCCATTGGGGAGTCTTTATCTCGCCGGCGTTTTTCTTCCCACTGGGGAATTTGTTTTACATCAATAACTCTGCTTTTGGGGGTTCAGGCCTGTTTTTATTTACCCAATTGTCTTTTGTATTTCCACTGTGAAAGTGTAAATAGCGCTTAATAAATAAAACTGAATTGAAGATAACTGTTACAAAGTGATGGATCACATCGTACATCAACGTAAAGACATCTATCACAAGCTGTATTACAAGGTTATAACAGAGTAATAACGGCTTTATAGAGCATCGCTCAAGTGCTACCAAAGTCATATCCAAACTGCTTAATTATAGCTCAAATCTTACTGAAACTTGTGAGCTAGTAAAAAGAAATTGCGTTGATGTCGATTGTTGGAACCAAGATTTTCTATAGTGCCATTGAAGGTTTTAAATTAAAAACATGGGCCTGAATTTAATCAACATTTGCCCTTGAGCTGGACTTAATTTCCCCTGTCTTCCTAAACAGCTTGTTAATCTGTATAAATGTTTCACATTGTGTAAAAGTAAAATAAAACAAGAAACAAACAGAAACCTAAAAAAAAAAATATATATTTAATTTTAGTATTCAGTAAGAATGCTGATCAAACCCAAGGCTCTACTTGATTGTGTTTTCTGTTCTTGGATCCCGTTTCGCCCCCGATTAACATTTATGCTTTCATTCTACAACGTTAATTCTATCACTCCCTTTATCCCTTTACAATATGAATTTGATAATGATTGTGGCGACTTCCCTTGTCAGATTGCTGCAGTCAGATAATATATTCCAATAACATCATTATGACTGGTCTCACTTCACCTAATTAATCATAACCTGATAACGAGTCCATTAAGTTCTTCTCTTCAGCTAGAAGCCGAAACTCAGGGAATAAATCTGAGTTTGTGGTGACACAGGGCCACAGTGTGTAGAGTACAGTGTCTGTGTTTATGGGGTTTGTGGTGACACAGGGCCACAGTGTGTAGAGTACAGTGTCTGTGTTTATGGGGTTTGTGGGGACACAGGGCTACAGTGTGTAGAGTACAGTGTCTGTGTTTATGGGGTTTGTGGGGACACAGGGCCACAGTGTGTAGAGTACAGTGTCTGTGTTTATGGGGTTTGTGGGGACACAGGGCCACAGTGTGTAGAGTACAGTGTCTGTGTTTATGGGGTTTGTGGGGACACAGGGCCACAGTGTGTAGAGTACAGTGTCTGTGTTTATGGGGTTTGTGGGGACACAGGACCACAGTGTGTAGAGTACAGTGTCTGTGTTTATGGGGTTTGTGGGGACACAGGACCACAGTGTGTAGAGTACAGTGTCTGTGTTTATAGGGGTTGTGGGGACACAGGACCACAGTGTGTAGAGTACAGTGTCTGTGTTTATGGGGTTTGTGGGGACACAGGGCTACAGTGTGTAGAGTACAGTGTCTGTGTTTATGGGGGTTGTGGGGACACAGGGCCACAGTGTGTAGAGTACAGTGTCTGTGTTTATGGGGTTTGTGGGGACACAGGACCACAGTGTGTAGAGTACAGTGTCTGTGTTTATGGGGTTTGTGGGGACACAGGGCCACAGTGTGTAGAGTACAGTGTCTGTGTTTATGGGGTTTGTGGGGACACAGGACCACAGTGTGTAGAGTACAGTGTCTGTGTTTATGGGGGTTGTGGGGACACAGGGCTACAGTGTGTAGAGTACAGTGTCTGTGTTTATGAGGGTTGTGGGGACACAGGGCCACAGTGTGTAGAGTACAGTGTCTGTGTTTATGGGGTTTGTGGGGACACAGGACCACAGTGTGTAGAGTACAGTGTCTGTGTTTATGGGGGTTGTGGGGACACAGGGCTACAGTGTGTAGAGTACAGTGTCTGTGTTTATGAGGGTTGTGGGGCCACAGGGCCACAGTGTGTAGAGTACAGTGTCTGTGTTTATGGGGGTTGTGGGGACACAGGGCCACAGTGTGTAGAGTACAGTGTCTGTGTTTATGGGGGTTGTGGGGACACAGGACCACAGTGTGTAGAGTACAGTGTCTGTGTTTATGTGGTTTGTGGGGACACAGGGCCACAGTGTGTAGAGTACAGTGTCTGTGTTTATGGGGGTTGTGCGGACACAGGGCCACAGCGTGTAGAGTACAGTGTCTGTGTTTATGGGGTTTGTGGGGACACAGGACCACAGTGTGTAGAGTACAGTGTCTGTGTTTATGGGGGTTGTGGGGACACAGGCCACAGTGTGTAGAGTACAGTGTCTGTGTTTATGGGGTTTGTGGGGACACAGGGCCACAGTGTGTAGAGTACAGTGTCTGTTTTTATGGGGTTTGTGGGGACACAGGGCTACAGTGTGTAGAGTACAGTGTCTGTGTTTATGAGGGTTTGTGGGGACACAAGGCCACAGTGTGTAGAGTACAGTGTCTGTGTTTATAGGGGTTGTGGGGACACAGGGCCACAGTGTGTAGAGTACAGTGTCTGTGTTTATGGGGTTTGTGGGGACACAGGGCCACAGTGTGTAGAGTACAGTGTCTGTGTTTATGGGGTTTGTGGGGACACAAGGCCACAGTGTGTAGAGTACAGTGTAAGCAGAGAGACACAAGCGCGGTGCGAGAGACACAAGCGTGGCCCGAGAGACACAAGCGTAGACTCTGGAACATTATTAATGGAAAACACCGTTACACAAATGATTACTTTTTCCATTCTGTGAGAAAGGGAGGACATCTGTTTTAATAATGGGCAAACTGTTGCCCTGGATGTAATTACTGAAATTGTATTTTGCGCTTCATTTTCCCTTCTTTAAATGTCATCTATTAAATATTTGCTCTGATGTAGAGGGAAATGAATTAGGGAGGTGAGTTTAATCAGATTGTGAGCAAAGTCAGCAAACGTATGACGTCATCACAGAATATCCTAAAGGGTGGGGGAAATAATACATGCACACGAAGACATACATACACCTGTGTACACAATGTCACACCTGCATGCATGCACAAAACCACACGCATGTATATGCACACATATACATACATGCACACACATGCAGAAACAGACACAAGAAACCCACATGCACACACACAGACACACACGCATGCTTGCACCTATTCACAATAATGTGCACGCACACACACCATTCAAGCACTCCTGTCCATGCCTAGACAGTGGAGAGCTTATTATTGAGCTACACATTCAATATGCAGTGCAAATATTCCATATGTATGAAAAATAACACACATGATAAATGTTTTTCATCTTTTCAAAATTTTGTAAGTTTTTCAAAAATGTACATGAATGTGCAAAACATTTTATAAATATCTAATTATGGGCATCAATCATTCACTAAATATGGGGAAACCTCTAAAAATATCATCCTATGAGCAGAAGAGGGTGATATCACGACCAGGAGGGTATTCCACAAAGCAGGATTACTGAGTTAGCTGGATAACTGCACTGAGTAAAACCTGGAACCCTCCCAAATCTGGATCATGGACTGAAGTAAAAAGAGCTTTTCCGGGTTTTACTCAGTGCAGTTATCCAGCTAACTCAGTAATCCTGCTTTGTGGAATACCGCCGAGGTATTTTTGTAACTCATTTTACAGGATTTTAGTTTCTTGGGTATGGAACCATGCCCAAGGTATTTGGCCTGGAGAGATGCCATCACAGTGACCGTGCTGACAGGAGGCTAATTAAGCACCCGTTTGGCTCCAGAAAACATCAACAATGCTTTTACAAATGTAGACAATGGTCTACATATTTATCAGGAAAACAAGGACAACTTTTCATGAATGCATTTTATTTTTTAAGTTATAGCCTATTTTAGCACCATTATATTCTAAAATAAAGTAAAATAAACAATATATTGCTAGCTGCACGGCAGGCTGGTAGCCCATATCTCTGTTATTACTCTGTGAATTGGCAGTGCTAAGGAATGATTTCTACAGCCAGACTTTCCGGCTGGACGTGGCGTCTCTTCACAGCGTGCCAGCAAATTGATTTCATGTACAGAATGGCAAGACAGCCAGCGCAGCATAGCAGTGGCCAAGACTTTGAGCTATTCAAACAAACTAACTGGGCTAGCAAGCCAAGAAGTGTTCCTGTCAAAAACCATTAAACCCGTTTTGGAGCATTTAATAGCGTGGGTATATATTTAAGTCAAAAATGTAAATTAAAAGCAAGGCTTTGCCAAGTCAATGCATCAGAATGGTTGCCAAAGTGACATAATCCGTCTGCCAAAGAAACTAAACCCCATGGCACTGTCCAACCACATGAAATGCCGAAGACAAATATTGCCTCGTCTGCTTAGAAACTCGCCCTACCCGCCATTTTAACTCAAACTGCGTGCTATTTTTCAGTAATAAGGTGACCCAATTTTACGAGTGAAAAAGCCACAAAAAGGCGATATTTTAATATCCGCGGGTCAGAGAGAAAATGATTGAGCCACACTTCAGGCACTTAAAGCCAGATCTGGCAGTGGTATTCACCAGAACAGCAAGAAACACACAACGTACAACCTAGAAAATAATCAACCTCTGAAGTGCAAGAATGTGTCTTTACACACACTCGTACACACACACACACACACACACACACACTCAGAAGCAAATATTCGCATTGCATATTAGAATTAAAAAGTGGGATTATTCATTAACATTCTGTTCATTTTGTGACTGAATTGTGTTTACATAACTTAAAGTCACATAAAAATATAATTATAAATTCTTAACCTATCACTGAGACTTTGAGTGTGCATGGCTGGTATGTGAGGCATGTTTTTAGACGTTTATGCACTGTAAAATACATCAATACTTCTGACTACATCAACGTCTGTCTGTCCTGGCCCCACGGTGGTGGAATGAGCTCCCCGTGGAGGTCAGAACAACAGAAAATCTGACCGCCTTCAAGCACCTCTCTCCACCCCTCCCTACCTCCTTGATTATGTAATTGTGTTGTTCCCCCCCCCTCAAAAAAAATAAAAATAAAATCATACTGACTGGTACTTCAATTCGTGTTTACCTTTTAGGGTTGTTTTAACGCACTTGTTCCTAGTTCAGAAATGCACTCTGTACGTCGCTCTGGATAAGAGCGTCTGCTAAATGACTATAATGTAATGTAAATGTAATGTAATGTAATGACTCCTTCCTGTCCATTCCTGCTCGGTGGCTGTAGCATTTGACAGAGGAATTGACTTTTATTTTGTGGTTTTTCATCTTTATTTAATTAATGTTAATTTATTCTAGTGGCATGAACACCGAGTCTTCTCTTCTGATTGAATTAGTTAGAAGATAAGATTAGAAGTGCTTTGATTTTCCCACCAGGGAATTACTCGTGCAGTTTTGAGCACAATGAGGCAACATCACACACAGGACATAAAAATGCACACAATTATAAATAATTACAGCAACACAATATTTATCATCCACAACTAAATTATGATATACTAAAATAACTGTTTAGTTTAGAATGTTTTAAGAACTAACATATCTTGTTATTTTGATTTTGAAAGTAGAGTGCTGATAATTTGGCACTTTCTCTGACTGGAGCACAAAAAAGCAGACATCTAAAAAGGATATTACGCATGTCCAAACTGAACTTTATTCAGAAATACGTGTTTGCGAACATAAGCAGCAAACACACATGATATATTGCATTCTCAGAGCGTGTAAACGGATTTTCAGTGCAAGATTGTGACCAGTACACCACCTATTCCTGGCATGTAAATATTAATGTCTGACTCTGAAGAAATACAGTAATCTACAGCCCTCCTCCATCGCCATAGAGAGGTATGTAGTCATTTCGCTCCTCCTCTCTCTGTGACCCGTGATAAATCTGGCAACCCGTTCTGCCTCTCTCACCCTCTCTGACTCTGAATGCACAGAGCCACTCTCTTCCTCTCTGACTCTGAATCAGAATCAGAATCAGATCAGAATTCCTTTATTGTCATTGCACTGGGTACAACGAAATTGAGCAGCAATCCTAAACGGTGCATCCACACATACAAACAGCAATTAAAAATACAGTTAAAACTAAAATAATTAGAAAAATGCTAAATTAAAAAGAAATATATATGTGGCCTATAAACAATAAGATATAAGGACAGTTAACTGAAATGAAATATTGCACTTTGGGATATTGCACATCTCTGAATTGCGGTGGCCCTATATACAAATGGTTAGGAATATATACACATATACATAAAAAGTGCAGGTGGATGTAACATGTAACATGTAACATCTGTGCAGTGTTATAAATAAATAAAGGTAACTGTAACAGTCAGTGTTTGGCAGTGTTCAGTTCTCGTATAGCTCTGGGGTAGAAACTGTTCTTTAGTCTATTTGTCCGTGATTTGATGGACCTGAAGCGTCTACCAGAGGGCAGCAGGTCAAACAGATGATGACCAGGGTGGGATGGGTCTTTCAATATGTTGGCTGCTCTACTGAG
>JAKUDI010001319.1:0-10220 GCA_022702515.1 Ilyophis sp. 1 JC-2022
AGGGTGAGAGCACTCGTAGGTTTGAGTGGAAAACAAAGAAACCCAAACCTCTGCTCTAAAATAAAAGAGCGCACTATACTTTTTCTAAATTGTACGGCTAACAAGTCCCACGTTGAGAAGCAAAGCGGTCGATAGCACGCACAACTCCTGTACCTGTACCAGCTAGAATGTTACATTAAATAACATGGAAGCGACGAGAAAAGGAGGAAGCGGGCTATAAGTAGTGAGCGGAAATGCAGGACAGGTGAACTCACTAATCATCAAGGCGAAAGCAAAACCCGTAGCGGAACACAGAAAAATCCGATAGATTACCGGTAAAATAAAAAAGGAATACAAAACGCAGAGAAAGGAAAGAAAGGCGTGATCCATGACAACTTGTTTGCTATTTGATTAACTGGTAGTTAAAATGACTAAATTGAAAAAGATATCATTGTGTTCAATGATATTTTGAATCAAAGGTTGTGTGACGAGAGATGTTTACAATCCAAGTGAATGCACAATGACAGGTTTTGAATGAAAGACTGGCTGTGTAACCAGCTTTGAGTTTTGTACTAAGTGTTCTGAAAATATACAACATATAATGAAACTAGTACCAAGTCGATTTAAAAAAATGAATAATTGTACGTATAACAGTGAAAGAGGAATATTGATTATACAGGAGATAGAAGTTTGATTATACAGGAGATAGAAGTTTGATTATACAGGAGATAGAAGTTTGATTATACAGGAGATAGAAGTTTGATTATACAGGAGATAGAAGTATGAAATTGATCTTGTATTGTTGGGAATTCCATTAAATCCATTGGTCACCTGTGACAATATGTATTGATTATATTTGAATATGTATCACCTGTAAACTATATTACCTGTGACAATATGTATTGATAAAATTTGAATGTGTATCTGTGAATGTATTAAGAGCAATATGCAGAATGTATAAATGTATTAAGAGCAGAGAAACGCATTCTTAAGAACAGTAAAATATTATAAGAGCAGAGAGACACGTTTTCTGTCTCTCTGACTAGAAGGAGCTGAAGGCCACAGAGATTCCAGAGAGTCTGATAAGAAGTTCATAAACAACGGTCGTGTTGGGCGCTTTCCAAAGCTCCAGGTTCTCAAAATCTGGCCCCCTATTATATCAGGCCTTGATTTCAGTATAAAATAAGCCCAGAAACACATCGTGATAAATTAATTAAAATGCACTTTCACAGAATCCCATAAAGTTAATAAATAGAATGGTCACAGTGAGATATAGACATTTCTGTGAATATGAACGCTGAGTCTGACTATAAAAGTTGAAGCCACAGTTATTTTTTACACACAGTTAGCCGTCCAGGAGAGTTTGAGAAGAACTTGGATATTGTCCAAACACCTGGTATCTGATCACCATGGTTACTCAGTTCTCTATGCAAAATGTTGCTGTCCGGTTAGAACTCTTCTCACGGGGCGGAGCTGGAGAGGGGTGACTGGGAATCTACGGGGGGGGGGGTTTGAGAACTCTCCTCACGGGGCGGAGCCAGGAGCTTGGGAAACCAAGATAGCCTTGAGACCATCCAATAGGAGATGCCCTACGAAGGAAAGTTCTGAAAGGTTCTCGACACGGGATGACGCTAATAAAAGAGGGCGGAGCAACCAATGAGGCCTTAGAAGTCAAGACACCCGGGCTGCATTCCAATCCCATATTTTTACTGCTTGCATCTTTTCCTCGGTCCTTTCCTCGCTCATTAGCTCCACCCAGTGGAGGCCATAAGGAAAGGATCCAAGGATCACATACGAGGACGCAGCACCCGAGGCAACATGAATTAAGCAAATGGAACGTCCTTGCTCAGTCAAGCGTCAGCTGAAGCGACGTCAATTACTAATGACGTGTTGCACAGCTGTATCACCTGTCAAAAAAAAAAAACCCGTATCAGCTGTCAGTGGCCATTAATGCTAACGGATTGTTCTGTAGCCTATCGTATTTTTATCTCTGAGCTTGTTTTTGCATGCAACATGGTATAAACTATTGTTTTATTTGACGCTATATTGCACTGTGAAGTTATCACAATTATTTGCAATGATTTTCTCCCATGCAATTTGACAGATGTGAAAATGACATGTGAAATAAGAATATTGTCTCTCAATTACAGATGTTTGTGTTTGACGTACAGTGTCCCATTAACACATCCACAACAAACGGCTATTTATCACTGTGTGAGTAAAGATCGCACAAAGCATAATTTAAATTGTAAGTAAGCAACGCCTATATTCCACACGCTCAATGGCCAATTCATCAATGGACTCGAATGCATGTTTGTTCGTTAAAATTGGAGCACATTACAAATGACACTTCCAGCCAATAACCGAGCTGATGCCGTTTAATTAATTAATCAACAATTAAGCATGTATGATCTGATGGTATATAAGCGACAGATACTGATTTCAAAACTTAGATCGGCGACTTCAATAGGCTAGTATACTGGTCTGCTACTGTACGCAATCAACATTTCCGCAATGAACCTAGCGTTCGCCATAAACGCATGGCACCGGCTTCAGCGGGAACGGTGGCGTTGCCAGTTCAGGGGATCTCGACTGCTTCGCTCCGTCCTGTTCCTAAGTGAGGTAAGAATCACGTATTCTCAACAGTAGTCATAAGACAGTGCTCTTGATCAAACATGGACATTGATAAGCATGAAGCACTTTTAACAGTGGGTGGAGTAGAATTCACCTGGATAAATATACAGCAAAGTTATGTCATGCACACATAGTAATTGCATGTTCTATAATACCACACATTTACCTGCATGTCGGACTACAAACTATACATTTGGCTACTGTGGTTTGGTGTTAATCAATCAACTTGTGTGAACTGTAGGCTGCATGTACACACCATGTTTTTAATTTCATTCATTTTTAGGTCGACGATCCAACAGCTGGGCATTATGCCCAAGAAAATGCCACTGTGCCAGTGCTCCAGCTTTACTTTAATGGGGACCAGGACCTCATGGAGGACTACCGTCTGAGCCATGGCTCCATGGAAGCATTGATAATGCTACTGCCGCATGGGGGAGCGTTGTCTGGGCACACCACATAAGGGTCCAGGAGGTGCCTGCTCTTCAAGGCTCTGGAGGTGGACCACACCTTTGTACCCACGGTCATCACCGCATGTGCCATGCTCCATAACATCTGCCTGACAAAGGGGGACATCCTTGAGGTTGTCGAGGATGTTGGTGATATTGGTGTGGCTCCACCACGTCCAGTGAGGGGGGAAAAAAGCGGACATGGCCGGCGAGACCGACTGGCGGGGCAACCGTCTGCTCCAAATATGTGTCCAGTAGCACTGAATGAACATGATTATATGTAATTTGGCAATTGTTTGAAATATTATTTATACAGGAGAGCTTTTTGTTAGTGTCTCCGTTTCTTGTTATGTTTGTATATTCTCCCTTGCAGCCCCTCTTTCTGTCCAGTGTCAGGTTCCACCACGCAGATGCGGTTCAGGCATGGTTTTGATCTCATCCCCGATTTGTGACCCTATACCTGCCACCATCCTCTCCTTTCCTCAACCCAATTGAGGATTATTTTCAGCATGGAGGTGGAAGGTGTACGATCTCCATCCCCGTGAGCGTTAACCCTCCTTCGGGCCATGGATGAGTCATGAGACGGTATCACACTGAACCAATGTCAAGCTTGGATTCGCCATCTCAAAAGGTTTTACCCAATGAGGACACTTACTGTGATGTGGATGAGAATTTATGGCCAAATGCCAGAGACGGGCGTGATGCACCAAATGTTTGCTAAATGTTATATTTTCATTCATTATTCTTTGAATGTCTTACATTACAGAAGGTGCACCTATGTTGAAAAAAAACTTAAATGTTTTTTTTTTGCATGAATGATTGTAGGGGACTTTTTTCTTTATTACACCTTTGATCACACATTGGATAGATACTATGGAAATGATCGATTTTCAATTTAGTTAGGTAATATAAGTGAATTGCCAAATGTAAAAATGTATCTGTAATTTACTTTCAGCACTTCTAAGGGCAATTTAAAACACTTGTATAGGGGATTTCTATGCCAGAGACACGCCAGAGGAAATATTGGAGGTCCAGGTGCGACAGATAAGGACTCTTAAAGTGTTCAACGAACACCACAAAGATGGACAATAATCCGTAGTGGATGGGAGAACACAAATAACCTCGCGATAAAAAGCGAGGAGCTTGATATCCGAGCAAAACAAAAGAAATAAGCAGTCACGCTTATCTAACTCCCGTTGTGGAGTGAACAAAAAGAAAAGAAGGAGAAAAATAAAAGAACCCTAAACCTTAGGGTGAGAGCACTCGTAGGTTTGAGTGGAAAACAAAGAAACCCAAACCTCTGCTCTAAAATAAAAGAGCGCACTATACTTTTTCTAAATTGTACGGCTAACAAGTCCCACGTTGAGAAGCAAAGCGGTCGATAGCACGCACAACTCCTGTACCTGTACCAGCTAGAATGTTACATTAAATAACATGGAAGCGACGAGAAAAGGAGGAAGCGGGCTATAAGTAGTGAGCGGAAATGCAGGACAGGTGAACTCACTAATCATCAAGGCGAAAGCAAAACCCGTAGCGGAACACAGAAAAATCCGATAGATTACCGGTAAAATAAAAAAGGAATACAAAACGCAGAGAAAGGAAAGAAAGGCGTGATCCATGACAACTTGTTTGCTATTTGATTAACTGGTAGTTAAAATGACTAAATTGAAAAAGATATCATTGTGTTCAATGATATTTTGAATCAAAGGTTGTGTGACGAGAGATGTTTACAATCCAAGTGAATGCACAATGACAGGTTTTGAATGAAAGACTGGCTGTGTAACCAGCTTTGAGTTTTGTACTAAGTGTTCTGAAAATATACAACATATAATGAAACTAGTACCAAGTCGATTTAAAAAAATGAATAATTGTACGTATAACAGTGAAAGAGGAATATTGATTATACAGGAGATAGAAGTTTGATTATACAGGAGATAGAAGTTTGATTATACAGGAGATAGAAGTTTGATTATACAGGAGATAGAAGTTTGATTATACAGGAGATAGAAGTTTGATTATACAGGAGATAGAAGTATGAAATTGATCTTGTATTGTTGGGAATTCCATTAAATCCATTGGTCACCTGTGACAATATGTATTGATTATATTTGAATATGTATCACCTGTAAACTATATTACCTGTGACAATATGTATTGATAAAATTTGAATGTGTATCTGTGAATGTATTAAGAGCAATATGCAGAATGTATAAATGTATTAAGAGCAGAGAAACGCATTCTTAAGAACAGTAAAATATTATAAGAGCAGAGAGACACGTTTTCTGTCTCTCTGACTAGAAGGAGCTGAAGGCCACAGAGATTCCAGAGAGTCTGATAAGAAGTTCATAAACAACGGTCGTGTTGGGCGCTTTCCAAAGCTCCAGGTTCTCAAAATCTGGCCCCCTATTATATCAGGCCTTGATTTCAGTATAAAATAAGCCCAGAAACACATCGTGATAAATTAATTAAAATGCACTTTCACAGAATCCCATAAAGTTAATAAATAGAATGGTCACAGTGAGATATAGACATTTCTGTGAATATGAACGCTGAGTCTGACTATAAAAGTTGAAGCCACAGTTATTTTTTACACACAGTTAGCCGTCCAGGAGAGTTTGAGAAGAACTTGGATATTGTCCAAACACCTGGTATCTGATCACCATGGTTACTCAGTTCTCTATGCAAAATGTTGCTGTCCGGTTAGAACTCTTCTCACGGGGCGGAGCTGGAGAGGGGTGACTGGGAATCTGCGGGGGGGGGGGGGGGGGGGGTTTGAGAACTCTCCTCACGGGGCGGAGCCAGGAGCTTGGGAAACCAAGATAGCCTTGAGACCATCCAATAGGAGATGCCCTACGAAGGAAAGTTCTGAAAGGTTCTCGACACGGGATGACGCTAATAAAAGAGGGCGGAGCAACCAATGAGGCCTTAGAAGTCAAGACACCCGGGCTGCATTCCAATCCCATATTTTTACTGCTTGCATCTTTTCCTCGGTCCTTTCCTCGCTCATTAGCTCCACCCAGTGGAGGCCATAAGGAAAGGATCCAAGGATCACATACGAGGACGCAGCACCCGAGGCAACATGAATTAAGCAAATGGAACGTCCTTGCTCAGTCAAGCGTCAGCTGAAGCGACGTCAATTACTAATGACGTGTTGCACAGCTGTATCACCTGTCAAAAAAAAAAAACCCGTATCAGCTGTCAGTGGCCATTAATGCTAACGGATTGTTCTGTAGCCTATCGTATTTTTATCTCTGAGCTTGTTTTTGCATGCAACATGGTATAAACTATTGTTTTATTTGACGCTATATTGCACTGTGAAGTTATCACAATTATTTGCAATGATTTTCTCCCATGCAATTTGACAGATGTGAAAATGACATGTGAAATAAGAATATTGTCTCTCAATTACAGATGTTTGTGTTTGACGTACAGTGTCCCATTAACACATCCACAACAAACGGCTATTTATCACTGTGTGAGTAAAGATCGCACAAAGCATAATTTAAATTGTAAGTAAGCAACGCCTATATTCCACACGCTCAATGGCCAATTCATCAATGGACTCGAATGCATGTTTGTTCGTTAAAATTGGAGCACATTACAAATGACACTTCCAGCCAATAACCGAGCTGATGCCGTTTAATTAATTAATCAACAATTAAGCATGTATGATCTGATGGTATATAAGCGACAGATACTGATTTCAAAACTTAGATCGGCGACTTCAATAGGCTAGTATACTGGTCTGCTACTGTACGCAATCAACATTTCCGCAATGAACCTAGCGTTCGCCATAAACGCATGGCACCGGCTTCAGCGGGAACGGTGGCGTTGCCAGTTCAGGGGATCTCGACTGCTTCGCTCCGTCCTGTTCCTAAGTGAGGTAAGAATCACGTATTCTCAACAGTAGTCATAAGACAGTGCTCTTGATCAAACATGGACATTGATAAGCATGAAGCACTTTTAACAGTGGGTGGAGTAGAATTCACCTGGATAAATATACAGCAAAGTTATGTCATGCACACATAGTAATTGCATGTTCTATAATACCACACATTTACCTGCATGTCGGACTACAAACTATACATTTGGCTACTGTGGTTTGGTGTTAATCAATCAACTTGTGTGAACTGTAGGCTGCATGTACACACCATGTTTTTAATTTCATTCATTTTTAGGTCGACGATCCAACAGCTGGGCATTATGCCCAAGAAAATGCCACTGTGCCAGTGCTCCAGCTTTACTTTAATGGGGACCAGGACCTCATGGAGGACTACCGTCTGAGCCATGGCTCCATGGAAGCATTGATAATGCTACTGCCGCATGGGGGAGCGTTGTCTGGGCACACCACATAAGGGTCCAGGAGGTGCCTGCTCTTCAAGGCTCTGGAGGTGGACCACACCTTTGTACCCACGGTCATCACCGCATGTGCCATGCTCCATAACATCTGCCTGACAAAGGGGGACATCCTTGAGGTTGTCGAGGATGTTGGTGATATTGGTGTGGCTCCACCACGTCCAGTGAGGGGGGAAAAAAGCGGACATGGCCGGCGAGACCGACTGGCGGGGCAACCGTCTGCTCCAAATATGTGTCCAGTAGCACTGAATGAACATGATTATATGTAATTTGGCAATTGTTTGAAATATTATTTATACAGGAGAGCTTTTTGTTAGTGTCTCCGTTTCTTGTTATGTTTGTATATTCTCCCTTGCAGCCCCTCTTTCTGTCCAGTGTCAGGTTCCACCACGCAGATGCGGTTCAGGCATGGTTTTGATCTCATCCCCGATTTGTGACCCTATACCTGCCACCATCCTCTCCTTTCCTCAACCCAATTGAGGATTATTTTCAGCATGGAGGTGGAAGGTGTACGATCTCCATCCCCGTGAGCGTTAACCCTCCTTCGGGCCATGGATGAGTCATGAGACGGTATCACACTGAACCAATGTCAAGCTTGGATTCGCCATCTCAAAAGGTTTTACCCAATGAGGACACTTACTGTGATGTGGATGAGAATTTATGGCCAAATGCCAGAGACGGGCGTGATGCACCAAATGTTTGCTAAATGTTATATTTTCATTCATTATTCTTTGAATGTCTTACATTACAGAAGGTGCACCTATGTTGAAAAAAAACTTAAATGTTTTTTTTTTTGCATGAATGATTGTAGGGGACTTTTTTCTTTATTACACCTTTGATCACACATTGGATAGATACTATGGAAATGATCGATTTTCAATTTAGTTAGGTAATATAAGTGAATTGCCAAATGTAAAAATGTATCTGTAATTTACTTTCAGCACTTCTAAGGGCAATTTAAAACACTTGTATAGGGGATTTCTATGCCAGAGACACGCCAGAGGAAATATTGGAGGTCCAGGTGCGACAGATAAGGACTCTTAAAGTGTTCAACGAACACCACAAAGATGGACAATAATCCGTAGTGGATGGGAGAACACAAATAACCTCGCGATAAAAAGCGAGGAGCTTGATATCCGAGCAAAACAAAAGAAATAAGCAGTCACGCTTATCTAACTCCCGTTGTGGAGTGAACAAAAAGAAAAGAAGGAGAAAAATAAAAGAACCCTAAACCTTAGGGTGAGAGCACTCGTAGGTTTGAGTGGAAAACAAAGAAACCCAAACCTCTGCTCTAAAATAAAAGAGCGCACTATACTTTTTCTAAATTGTACGGCTAACAAGTCCCACGTTGAGAAGCAAAGCGGTCGATAGCACGCACAACTCCTGTACCTGTACCAGCTAGAATGTTACATTAAATAACATGGAAGCGACGAGAAAAGGAGGAAGCGGGCTATAAGTAGTGAGCGGAAATGCAGGACAGGTGAACTCACTAATCATCAAGGCGAAAGCAAAACCCGTAGCGGAACACAGAAAAATCCGATAGATTACCGGTAAAATAAAAAAGGAATACAAAACGCAGAGAAAGGAAAGAAAGGCGTGATCCGTGACAACTTGTTTGCTATTTGATTAACTGGTAGTTAAAATGACTAAATTGAAAAAGATATCATTGTGTTCAATGATATTTTGAATCAAAGGTTGTGTGACGAGAGATGTTTACAATCCAAGTGAATGCACAATGACAATGAGTTTTGTACTAAGTGTTCTGAAAATATACAACATATAGTGAAACTAGTACCAAGTTGATTAAAAAAAATGAATAATTGTACGTATAAAAGTGAAAGAGGAATATTGATTATACAGGAGATAGAAGTTTGATTATACAGGAGATAGAAGTATGAAATTGATCTTGTATTGTTGGGAATTCCATTAAATCCATTGGTCACCTGTGACAATATGTATTGATTATATTTGAATATGTATGACCTGTAAACTATATTACCTGTGACAATATGTCTTGATAAAATTTGAATGTGTATCTGTGAATGTATTAAGAGCAATATGCAGAATGTATAAATGTATTAAGAGCAGAGAAACGCATTCTTAAGCACAGTAAAATATTATAAGAGCAGAGACATGTTTTCTGTCTCTCTGACTAGAAGGAGCTGAAGGCCACAGAGAGTCCAGAGAGTCTGATAAGAGTTCATAAACAACGGTCGTGTTGGGCGCTTTCCAAAGCTCCAGGTTCTCAAAATCTGGCCCCCTATTATATCAGGCCTTGATTTCAGTATAAAATAAGCCCAGAAACACATCGTGATAAATTAATTAAAATGCACTTTCACAGAATCCCATAAAGTTAATAAATAGAATGGTCACAGTGAGATATAGACATTTCTGTGAATATGAATGCTGAGTCTGACTATAAAAGTTGAAGCCACAGTTATTTTTTACACACAGCCGTCCAGGAGAGTTTGAGAAGAACTTGGATATTGTCCAAACACCTGGTATCTGATCACCATGGTTACTCAGTTCTCTATGCAAAATGTTGCTGTCCGGTTAGAACTCTTCTCACGGGGCGGAGCTGGAGAGGGGTGACTGGGAATCTGCGGGGGGGGGGGTTGAGAACTCTCCTCACGGGGCGGAGCCAGGAGCTTGGGAAACCAAGATAGCCTTGAGACCATCCAATAGGAGATGCCCTACGAAGGAAAGTTCTGAAAGGTTCTCGACACGGGATGACGCTAATAAAAGAGGGCGGAGCAACCAATGAGGCCTTCGAAGACAAGACACCTGTTACGTGGAGAAGTGGGA
>JAKUDI010001320.1:0-14520 GCA_022702515.1 Ilyophis sp. 1 JC-2022
TGTATGTATATATATATACTGCATATATACATGTATCCATATACATATATATACACACACATATAAAATGCAAAAATATACTTATGCCAGATAAAGAAAATAACCGTAGCATCACGTATCTTTTAGCTACCACTAACGTTACCACTATTCGTAATACCACCATCATTAATACCCCACCACATCCTCTTCTACTCGTAGGAATAATAATGACAGTAGGCTACTAATAATAATATACTCAGACAAGGTCAAAATAACTAGTATGACGTTTATTGTATATCTTACTCATAAACAGTCTGATCATGTTTATTGGGCTTCATATATATTTTATACAGTCGGTTATGTAACGTACATGTTACAAGACTAAGTGAACGAATGTTTTTACTAACCAAGTCACTGACACCATACAAATTGACGACAAAGCCACCAGAACACTTGCTGCTTTTCTGAACGTATTTCACTGTTTTACGTATAGGCTGACATGCATATCGCGGCTTCTGATCTTAATATTTCCTAGTCGCAAAAGAACAAATCGCTTAAAACGTAGCCTATACAAACTGAGATTCGCGTAAGTGGCACGAGCATTCCTCCCTGGGAGCGAGCTGATTTCAGGTCGCGCGCACGTTACGCTATTTCCTGAAATAACTGCGCAGCAACGCTAGGGGAAACATGATTTCGTGGGGGAACAGAATTCGACACAACACCGGGGCTGCGTCCCAATATTCTTCACTTCCCATCTCCTTTCCTCCACTACCGCTCCTCTCCTACCCGGAAGTATGCAAAACTGCCTGCACGTTTCGAGTACACGTATGTACAGTATACAATGTACCTGACGTCGCATTTCATGCCGAGACATTAATTAATATGTGACCATTGATACGTAATTAAGATGTAATCGGCAACATTAGATTTAAACACAAGGAACCGTTTCCGGGGCATGGAGGAGAGGAGGTGTTAGTGGAGGAACGGAGGGTGCATTTTTTGAGTATTGGGACGCACTCCTGGGGGTGTACGTACTACGAAGTGAGATTAAGGGTTTAGCGAGCTAATTTTAGCTTCAACCCTAAATGTTCTGTTTGACAAAGCCGACTCACTTAGCCGTGATGCGTTACCCCAGTGTTAGCTTCTCTGCACTGGTTACCTGTGACGTTTAGGGTTGATTTAATTTTTTTTACAAATCACCTACACGGCACTGCACAGTTTGACAGCTGAATACTTCACTGATCTTTTAACACCCTACACTTCTCTGAGACTTCTTACTCTGATCTTTTAACACCCTACACTTCTCTGAGACTTTTTCGGCCCTGATAAGGTCCTGATGGCTGTTCCAGTCAAGGCTGAAAACAAAGGGAGGTCATGCCTTCTCAATATTACCTAGACCAGGGGTGGGCAACTCCAGTCCCGGGGGGCCAGTGTGTAAGCAGGTTTTTGCTGCCACCAGTTACCCTGGCTAATTAGTGACATACACCAACATTGATTTACTCGCAAATTAGACCATGATAAAATGTTACATACATGCATACATGCAGAGGAACATTCATCAGCTTCAGTTCATATCGCAAAATGTATAAATATCAGATTATTTAAATTATTCGGCTAATTAAATAATTGGTAATTGGTGGAAGCAAAAACCGCCGGCCCCAGGACTGGAGTTACCCACCCCTGACCTTGACCAGCTTTTTTCATCAATATTAGGACTGCTGGGTCAATGTCCGCTTTTAAATCCAGTCTCAGGACGCACTTTTATAGACTACTTGCTTTTTACTAATGCTTCGATGTACGTTTTAGTCTTTTAAATCTTTTTTTATGTATTTATTTAAAGTATTTTTTCTTGTTATCCTATTTGGTCATTTTAATCAATTTCTTAATTTCTTTTGTTATTTTACACTCTTGCATATGTAATTTCGTTGTATGCCCTGCAGGGGGTATTCTACAAAGCAGGATTACTGGAACATGGACTTGTGTAAATAAATTTTTCTTCGTTGGGTGCTTTTCATATTTAGCAACGTGTGAATTCGCACGGATTTCTATAACCTGGGGTTATTTTTACAGGGCATTTAACGTCTTGTGGTCCAAATGCTGTAGTACTATGTGATATGCAAGGACATCCATCTTCAAACACTAATTAAACTTTATGGGGGGATTTAACCATCACCATTTTGACCGTGCATATTATAGCCACAGCTTCTCATGTGTTGTTCCACATCGAGAACGTGCAGAGAACTTGTCTGTAAAGGTGGGATTGTAGTAGGGTTTGGGGGGTTCATTGTTTTTTTTAACATTTTAGATTTCTCATGTCAAACATTATCTGGGAAGATTTAGGTGCAAACGGATATTGAGAACTATATTAAATCAATATTATGATTCCTATGTCATGAAAAGGTTCTATCTGGATGTAATCAATTAACAACAATCGTATCCTTGACTTTCCATGATAAGTCGTTGTGTGTACTGAATGAAAAATCGCTTGTCATTGTTGGTTTTATTCATCGACATAAGGATGGTGGTGAGATAAAAATCTTAATGAGATGGGCAGCGTTGTCCGTTTGAACGTTTCTGCTTCATCAGCCAATAATGAAGGCTTTGTAGTTGAAACATTCAAAGAGACACGCTGCCTATCTAAAATAAAAATAAAATGTATTTGTATTTTTTAAACTATTTTACGATTTTACTATTCTGTTTGTATTATATAGCGGGGCTCCTGACAGCAGCAGTTAATGTCATCGGCAAGTGTTTGTACTCACTGGTTGCATCTACACTTAGTGCATTATATCTCATACTCATCCAAACACATTTTATTCAGCTCATTTTTTTTCCAGAGAGTAGGGGGGGGGAGTAATATCCCACTCCCACACTCTGCCCCCCCCACTATCGTCACACCCCTCCTCCGCCCCTGGGTCAGGTCTTAGTCAGTGCAGTTATCCAGCTAAAGCAGTAATCTGCCTCACGAGCACGGCCACCCCCAGAAGTGCCCATACATTTTTGTGTGTGTGTTTGTGTTTTTTGGTGAATGGGTGCTAAAACGTGAATATGAATATAGAGGAGGGTGGTGTGATGTGGGAACATGACCACCGGAACCGTGTGAACAAGGAGTTGGGTGTGTACTGCTAGAAGCTAGCGCATTTTATAAGCATCAGTGGTGTTTGGATTGTGAGTAAAATTTATGTGAAATGTAGTGAACACAAAACAAAATGGAAATAAGCACTGTTACTAGATGGTGTGGTTGGAATGCCATTCGAGGCCAGGGACAGAGCCCTCTGTGGCACACCTGCACATGATCTGAGGCTCTTCCAATCTGCTATAAGAGCACGAAAAAGAACACATAAAATGGCAGCTGAAGTTTATAAAAAACACACAAAATGGCAGCTAAAGTTTATAAAGAACACACAAAATGGCAGCTGAAGTTTATAAAGAACACACAAAATGGCAGCTGAAGTTTATAAAGAACACACAAAATGGCAGCTGAAGTTTATAAAGAACACACAAAATGGCAGCTGAAGTTTATGAAATACACAAAATAGCAGCTCTGAAGTTTAAAAGAACACACAAAATGCAGCTGTAATTTAAAAACAATGTTATTTAAAATGTGTCAACATATTTAAAGAAATAATATCATCAGACCTTTTTAAAAACATAAATCTTTATAAACCTGCACTTCATCTTTTGACACTCTTATATACATCTGAAAAACAAACACCTAAAATTCACACTGACATTTACATAAGAACACACAAACAATAAAACAAAAAACCACATCAAAAAGCACACAGTATAAAATACCACACAAAAAAACTTAAAAAATAAACAAATTTACACAATTATTATTAGTTAAAACCCTCTCATTTTGCACTTTCAAAAAAATTAAAATGATTAAAAATTCCACATGTTTGAATTAAAACAAAAAATCAAACAAACATCAACAAAAGACAATTTAAAAAAACATAAAAAAGAATGTATTTAAAAACCAGACTGAACCACCAATTTTTCAAAAACACTAAAAATAAAAAAAAAATCAAAAAAACCTTCAAAAATAAAAAAATTATAAACAACACTGAAATTTATTTTACAAAACAAAATACATTTAAATACACCAGAGAATTAAAAATTTATAAAATCAACACAAAAAATAAAAAAAATCAAAAAATAAAAAAAATTTAAAAAATAAACAAATTCAAAACAAAAAAAAAATTCAAACACATACAAAAAACAAAAATCAAAAAAAAAAAAAAAAAATATATATCACAAAAAATAACCCACCAAAGAAAAAAACATAAATAAAAAAAAAAAATAAATAAAAAAAAAAAAAAAAAATTATAAAAAAAAAACAAAAAAAAAATCCACCAAATAAAACAAATAACTTCCTTTAAACACAAAAAATAAAAAAAAAAAAAACAAAAAAAAAACAAAATAAAAAAATAAATAAAAAAAAAAAACAACAAATACTCAACTTTTCCAAAAAAAAAAAAAAAAAAATCCACAAAACAAAAAAAAAAAACAAAAAAAAAAAATTTAATTTTTTAAATAAATAAAAAAAAAAAAAAAAACTCCTAAACTTTTTCCAAAAATCTCTTTAAAAAAAGCCACAAAAATGAAAAAAAAAAAAAAAAAAACTTCTACAAAATAAAAATTAAAATCCACCAAATCAAAAACACAAAAAAAATTTTCTATAAAACAAAAAAAAATAAAAAAACATAAAAAAAAACAAAAAAATGTAATTCAAAAAATAAATTTAAATATCCACCAAAAAAAAAAACAAAAATACAAAGAACAAAAAAAAATAAAATTTAAATAACAAATCATAATAAAAGCAAAATATACAAAAAAACAAAAAACAAAATTTAAATTATAAAAAAAAAAAAAAAAAAAAAATTATGTAAAAAAAATAAAAAAAAAAAAAATTAAAAAAAAAATAAATAAAAACAAAAACTGACAAAAAGTAATGAAACAAAAACTAAAAAGTTAACAAAAAAAAAAAAAAATTTTATAAACTATAAAAAAAAATCAAAAAAAATTACATGCAAAATTAAAAAATTCATACAAAAAAAAAAAAAATTTTCATGTTCTCTTCAAAAAAAAAAAAATAAAAAAATTAAAAAAAAATTAATTTATAATAAAAAAAAAATTTAAAACATAAAATATTAAAAAAAATTAAATAAAAAAAAATAAAAAAAAAAAAAATAACAAACATAAAAAAAAAACAAAATAAAAAAAATATTATCCATCAATTTTCAAACATAAAAAACAAACACATACAAAAAACATTTTCCTTCAAATACAACAAATTTATTCAAAAAAAAAATAAAAAATTGCAATGCAATAACAAAGTTAATTTTTAAAAAAAATACATAAAAAACTAAACTTATAATATACATATAAAATAAAAAAAATGTAACTAAAAATAAAAAACTAAAATTAATCTTTTTTTATCTTTACATTTTCAATAATTTTTTAAATTTTATTTTACAAAAGTTGTATATAAATTGCTAAAAAATTACATATAATGTTTAAAACTTTAAGTTTATTACAAACTAATAGTTTTACATTTACCACTGTTATAAAGTTTAAGGTACAGAAATTCTTAAAAATAGAAAATTAAGTAGAAAGTAATATGAAATAAAAGAATTAATTTTTGTGATAAACTATTCATGTCAAACAGTTATTGAAAAATTTAAAAAGACAACAAAAAAAAACATCATCAATTTTTTCTTCAAAACTTTAAGCACATAATCAATAAAATTAAAAACATAAAATTTAAGCACATAAAATTTAATCAATAAATTCAATTGTAAAAAAAATCACACACAAAAAACAAATTTGTTTTAAATACCTTTCATAAAATTTCCAAAACACTAATTTTCAAGTTTATAATTTTAATTTTCCATTAAATAAAAAAAAATAAAATTCTAATGGTTAAAAATCTAAAAATAGATTTTAACAGTTTTTGGGACTTTATATGGATTTTAAACTAAGAAATTAACATCTAATTTCAAAACAAAAATCATTAAATTGATTTTACATATTGGTAACCACTATTAAAATATACATAAAAGGGGGTGTGAACAGCTATTTCCAAAGATGGTGTGATAGGATGTAAGCACTACTTGGATCCAAAACTCATTTGTGTTTTTAAATGAAATTGAGCAGGCTGTCACGTTGAAGGAGTCCCCTATGTTATTGTGAGGCAATGTAAAACAGGGTTCATGGTTTTGATCTCATCCCGATTTGTGACCTATACCTGCCACCATCCTCTCCTTTCCTCAACCCAATTGAGGATTTTTTTCAGCATGGAGGTGGAAGGTGTGATTCCATCGTGAGCGTTAACCCTCCTTTGGGCCGTGGATGAGTCATGAGGTATCACACTGGACCAATGTCAAGCTTGGATTCGCCATCTCAAAAGGTTTTAAATCAGGACACTTACTGTGATGTGGATGAGAATTTATGGCCAAATGCCAGAGATGTGATGCAAAATGTTTGCTAAATGTTATATTTTCATTCATTATTCTTGAATGTCTTACATTACAGAGCACCTATGTTGAAAAAAAAGTTTTTTTTTGCATGAATGATTGTAGGGGACATTTTTTTTACACCTTTGATCACACATGATACTATGGAAATGATCGATTTTCAATTTAGTTAGGTATATAAGTGAATTAAATGTAAAAAAGCACTTCTAAGGGCAATTTAAAACACTTGTATAGGGATTTCTATGCCAGAGACACAGAGGAAATATTGGAGGTCAGGTGCGACAGATAAGGACTCTTAAAGTGTTCAGAAAAAGATGGACAATAATCCGTAGTGGATGGGAGAACACAAATAACCTCGCGATAAAAAGCGAGGAGCTTGATATCCGAGCAAAACAAAAGAAATAAGCAGTCACGCTTATCTAACTCCCGTTGTGGAGTGAACAAAAAGAAAAGGAGAAAAATAAAAGAACCCTAAACCTTAGGGTGAGAAGTAGGTTTGAGTGGAAAACAAAGAAACCAAAACCTCAGCTCTAAAATAAAAGAGCGCACTATACTTTTTCTAAATTGTACGGCTAACAAGTCCCACGTTGAGAAGCAAAGCGGTCGATAGCACGCACATCCTGTACCTGTACCGGCTAGAATGTTACATTAAATAACATGGAAGCGACGAGAAAAGGAGGAAGCGGGCTATAAGTAGTGAGCGGAAATGCAGGACAGGTGAACTCACTAATCATCAAGGCGAAAGCAAAACCCGTAGCGGAACACAGAAAAATCCGATAGATTACCGGTAAAATAAAAAAGGAATACAAAACGCAGAGAAAGGAAAGAAACCCGTGATCCATGACAACTTGTTTGCTATTTGATTAACTGGTAGTAAAATGACTAAATTGAAAAAGATATTGTGTTCAATGATATTTTGAATCAAAGGTTGTGTGACGAGAGATGTTTACAATCCAAGTGAATGCACAATGACAGGTTTTGAATGAAAGACTGGCTGTGTAACCAGCTTTGAGTTTTGTACTAAGTGTTCTGAAAATATAAACATATAGTGAAACTAGTACCAAGTCGATTAAAAAAAACGAATATTGTACGTATAAAAGTGAAAGAGGAATATTTCATCATCATCATCATACCTTTATTTTAAACAGGGAAGGGCCATTGAGAGCAATCTCTTTTTACAAGGACGCCCTGTTTACAATACAAAAATAAACAGTATAGAAAATATTAAAACAGAACAGCATATAATATTACAGTATAAAAACTAAAATATTAATAAATAACAACATAAGCACTATTTAGGCGCAACAATGGTTCAGCGAAAAACACACATTCACACTGCTCTATGTCAATCAATAGAGATTTAAATTGATTAAAAGGGATTAGCTTGTCTAATTTTGTGTGTTTTTGTATATTATTCCATTTGTTTGGAGCATAGTACATAAAAAATTCCCGATCTCCGTGCGGACACGACAATTTTCTAGAGCCAAAAAGTCTTGGGACTAGTGCAGTGTGACGATGATTTCAATTAAGAAGACATGTGAGGTATGCAGGCAGTTCACAAGAAGTGCTTTGTAGATAAATAGAATACAGTGTTGTTTTCTCCTAACTGCAAGGACTGCCACCCAACTTTCTTACAGTATACAATGATGTGTTCTAAAAACATCCCGGTTATAAATCTGAGGGCGGAATGATAGACTGCATCGAGAGGTTTAAGAGTGGAGGTGGGAGAGTTCATATAAAGCATCACCATAGTCTATCACAGATAAAATGTTGACTGTATAATTAGTTTTTTGCAGTATTGAGTAAAACATGACTTATTTCTATAAAAGAATGCTAGTTTTGCTTTTAAAGATTTCGACAATTCAGTAATGTGTATTTTGAAGCATAGTTTGTCATCCAACCAAAAACCAAGGTACTTATAGCTGGATACTCTCTCAACCAATGTCCCATTAAGGGTGGAAATATTCACTTCTGTGGAACTGCTATTCTTTTTATTTGAAAACAACATGCATTTTGTTTATCCGAATTTAAAACTAATTTAAGATCAAGTAAAATTTTCTGTATAGCACAGAAGTCAGACTGTAGGTTTTGAACCGCCTGGGCAGCAGAGGGCGCCATTGTATATAGAATGGCGTCGTCCGCATAAAGATGAATTGAGCTGTATCTGAGGTATTTTCCTAGCTCATTTATGTAAATACCAAATAAAGTTGGCCCTAAAATAGAACCCTGTGGCACACCTTTATTAACATTCTCAAAGCTGGATTGATAGCCATCAGCCATGACAGCTTGCGTTCTACCATTTAGGTAGTTTGTAAACCAGTTAAGCGATTTTTATCAAATCCAATGGAATCCAAACGTTCCAAAAGAATTTGATGATCGACAGTGTTGAAAGCCTTAGATAAATCGATAAAATAGCAAGTCAATCCTGTTTTTTATCTAAGGCAATAGCAACGTCATTCAAAACTTTTGATGTTGCTGTCACAGTACTATAACCGGGTCTAAATCCTGATTGATATGGGTTTAAAATGGAGAATTGGTCTAAATATATTCTTACCTGATCGTTTACAGTTTCTCTAAAACTTTAGCTAGGCATGAAAGTTTAGAGATTGGTCGATAATTATTTAGCTCATTGAGCTGACCTCCTTTATGTAAGGGAAGGACGAAAGCTGTTTCCAGAGATCATGGATTGTATCTGATGCCACAGTCATTAAAAATGTGTGTTATGCTATTATATATTAATGGAGCTGCTAATAATAAAATTCTAGGCTCTAACTGATCCGCCCGGTGGACTTTTTTGGATCGATTGAGCGAAGGGCTTTAAATAAAGTATTTGAAATCAGTTTTAAAGAAAAGGTCTGAGTGCTTAATTTATTTTCCCATGGTGTTTAGAGTCAGACTAAGGTTAAAATATCTGGCATTTTCAAATAAATAACCTGATGAAATAAAATGTTTATTAAATGCATCACAAATTTTCCTTCCGTCTGAGATAGTGGTATCACCTTGAACTAAAATTGGATTTAGAGGTTAGACTTTAAATGATTTAATTTTCCAAAATTTAGCTGGGTTTCCTTGACTTTCGGACAATGCAGAGACATAAAATGACGATTTGGCATTCGAATAGTAGCAAGACACCTATTTCGAAGTTGAAAAATATTGCCAATCAGAGAGTGATTTAGATGCTCGTGCTTTGCGCCAGGCAACATCTCTGTTACGTAGCATTTCAGCGATTTCGGAACAAAACCAGGGATTGTTCCTTTTTTTTACTCTGAATTTCTAAAAGGTGCGAGGTTATCTAAAATAGAATTGAATGTTTTCGCAAAATAATCCAAAGCCAGGTTTGGATCAGGGATTGCCGTGGTTAACCCAATATCACTGTGGTACAACTCTAACATAAATGCTTGTTCAGAGAAATGCTTACAATTTCTTTTGACGGTAAAACGAGCTTTACCACCTTTTAATTTAGTGTCAATGAATACACGCTATTGGGCAGTGGTCGCTGAAGTCGAGAGGAAAAACACCACTAGTTTTGTAATGATGCGGTCTATTGGTTAGAATAATGTCTAGGAGTGTGGCTTTTTCTGTATTTTTCGGATCAGGCCGAGTGGGGGAAGAGATAAGCTGCGTGAGATTTAATTCATCGCAGAGATTCTTTAGATGATCAGAAGCGTTTGTTAACCAATTTAGGTTCATGTCACCCATGATAAGAAGTTCCGCGTTTTCATAACTGGAAATCAAATCAAATAAAACATCTATCGGACCTGCGGGTGCAGAAGGTGAGCGATAAAATCCAATAACCAGCCGAACAAGCTAACGACAGTCAGTTGAGTTTTGCTCCTGTTGCGTTCAGATGTGACACGGCTGCTCTGATTAGCGGGAAAAAAATAAAAAATGGCTAAAACAAAAGCACTTGAAGCAGAGTTGGAGGAGATTAAGAAATCTCTCAACTTCATGTCTGCTGACATTGCTAAATTGGTAACCCAACAAACAAAGCTGATAGGTCTAGTCGCTGAAGTCCAGCAGCTTAAACTAGCTGTGAAGGCAAAGGATCAAAAAATATCTGAGCTTGGGAGACGTGTCGACGATCTGGAACAGTATTCAAGGTTGGAAGATTTACTTATAAGTGGTTTAACTACTACACACCGCACCTACTCCCGTGTGGCAGCAGGAGACAGCGGAGAAGAAGCGCCACCAAGCGAAAACATCTCCCTGGAGAACCAGGTGATTCAGTTCTTTGCTAAACAAAGCATGAAGTTACAGGCTAGAGACATCTCGGCTTGTCACACGCTTCCCAGGAAAGATAGCAACGCAAAACCCCTAATCGTGTTGCGCTTTGTTAACCGCAAAGCTAAAGTGGAGTTGCTGAGCCAAGGCAGAAAGCTGAAAGGGACAAATGTGTACCTGAATGACCACCTTACGAAAAGGAACGCTGATATCGCCAGAGAGGCACGCATCCTTAAAAAACAAAACAAAATACAAGGCACCTGGACGAGGAACTGTAAAGTGTTGATCAAGCCGAACGGAGCGCCAGAAGCAGCAAAGGCCATACTAGTAAGAGAGATTAATGAATTGGACAAGTATAGATAAGCTAACAGACGGTAGGCTTGCTGGCCCTGGCTAAAGGAGGCTAGGATAATGTTAAAATTCTGTCAATGACTTCGCCTGGCTTACCGATGACTATGCATGAATATGGATTATTTTTTGCACGCATGGCGGATTATTGTTTCTTTAATTCCTTTATATTTACCTACAAAAGACCATTATACCCATACGGGGGGCTATGGTTTTTGCATGAGCTATTTTTGTTTGGATCGCATGTTTTTTTGTTCTTTCTATATTGCATTATTCCCGGGTGGATGGCAGTTTTGATTCCTCGAGGAGTTGCTTTCATAAACTCCAGACGACTTTATGTATGGTGGTATCATATACGGAGTATTGGACTGCATGGATTGCTCTTGTTGTCATGGAATGACTACTTTTATTTTTTATTTTTTATTTTCACTCGATGGCATGACATTCGGGACTGTGGCTTTTTTTCCTCTTTTTTTCGTCTGGAAAGATTGTATGAACTTAATGCTGTGGTGCGTGCGCTCTTGCGCTGTATCTCTCTGTCTCTCTCTCTCTGTCTTTCTCTCTTTCAACCTCTCTCTCTTCGAGTGGAAATGTGTGTGTGTGTGCGTGCGTGCGTGCGCGGGCGCGCGGACTCGCAGACGCAGGTCTGCTTTACCTCTAAATTCTTGATTGTGCATTAGCAGAATTAATTCAGGATAGAGATCCTGTGAGTAATTTTCTATAGTTAAGTAAATAACAATTGTCGTTACTATACTGGACGATCATTTCAATAACAACATAAAGTTAGACTATTGTATATCATTCATACACTTCTATTGGCAAGGATCTATATGCAAATTTAAAGAGATTAAAGACACCTAAGAAAGTTTACCACACCATTCAATGTTATTGCTGTTTCAGAAACGTGGCTTAATTTGGAGAGGGGGTGGATTTTGAGATGGCGGGTTATGGGTTCATATTTAAAAATAGATTAAACAAGAGGGGAGGGGGGAACGGCTCTTTATGTATGGATAGCAGATTAAAACACAGGATTGTGGTGGCACTGCCATTGAAGATGTGTTGTGAATGTGTCCACTGGTTAGAGATCGTAATGGAAAAAAAGAAAAATATTCTTGTCGGTAGGCTGTGTTTTATAGAGCTCCCACGATTTAACAGCATTGAGTCTTTTAAGAACTTTAACTGGAGGGAGTTTGCGAGGACTCGAGCAGAGGGTTGCATACATATCTGTGGTGATTATAATATAGATATACTGAATGCTAATAATAATTTATTAATAGATGAATTTAACAGCTGCAATGTATAGTATGAGTTTATATCCTATTATACACAAAACCAACTAGAAATTAACATCACATTCAGCGACGATAATAGATAATATATATACTTAATAATATGGAGAACAATATATTGAGTGGAATACTTATGAATGATATTAGCGACCATCTGCCAGTCTTTTTCTACGCAATCTACGATTGTGACTATAAATATGAGAAGGATGATAATGTAAAACAAACATATAAAAGAGTGAGAACCAGAGGATGCCCTTAATGCATTCCAGAAGATTTTACTATCTCAAGAATGGAAAGACGTTTATGAAGCTGAGGACGAAGATAATAGCATATGATAATTTTCTTAGATATATTCCTACTATTATATGATAAAAAACCTTCCAGTAATAGAATATAGAAAAAAAAGCTCAAATACAGTGGATAAACCGTGGATGACTAGGGGGTTGATGAATGCCTGTAGAAAAAGAAATAAACCTATATAGAGATTTTTATTAAATATAGAACCCGAGACAAAAGAAACTAGATATAAAATATATAAAAATAAATTAATGGATATTATTATGGAGATGTAAGAAAGAAAATTATAATAAACTATTAGATAAGAATAAAAATAATATCAAGGGTACATGGGAATATATTGAATAATATTATTAGAAATCAAAACAAATATTTTTTATTTTTTTTTTTTTTCAAATTACATAGTCATTTTATTGAAAATAAAAGGAAACAATCACAGACATGAATGAGGTTGATAGAAGGGGTTTCAACAACTTTCTTTGTGAGTAGTTGGGCCAAACTGGCTAATGAAATAAACCCTCCCCCTAGGGGGTGATAATTGCTCCAGATATCAGATAATAGGATTCCAGCCACTAATCTTTCTCACACAACACAGATAATAAGGAAATATATTGAATATTGTCCACAAGCTCAAAAATAAAATATTCTACTGTATGGAAATGGAATTTGCTATGGACACATATAAAAAATATTATTATTTACAATAGTAGACCCTTTAACATATATCTGTAATCTATCATTTAAAAACTGGCTCATTTCCTAGACAAATGAAAACCGCTAAGGTGATCCCTGTTTTCAAAGCGGGAGATAAACACCTCTTCACAAATTACAGGCCAATCTCATTACTATCACAATTTTCAAAAATTCTGGAAAAAATATTTGCAGCACGGCTGGACAATTTTATAGATAAACATAATATACTAATAGACAGCCAATATGGATTTCGTTCGGGTCGGTCAACTACCATGGCATTGATGGAGTTAACTGAAAAATTGACTTCATCAATGGACAATAATAAATATGCACTAGGTATTTTTATAGATTTAAAGAAGGCATTTGATACAATTGACCATAATATATTATTAAAGAAATTGGAAAAATATGGTATTAGAGGGGTAGGGCTAAATTGGGTTAAAAGCTACATTGAAAACAGACAACAGTATGTTCAGATGGGTAAGTATAGATCATCTATCTCACTTATCACTTGCGGGGTACCGCAAGGCTCCATACTAGGTCCTAAACTATTTATACTATATATTAATGACATCTGTAGGGTTTCAAGTATCTTGAATTATGTTGTTTTTGCCGACGATACAAACATATTTTGTGCTGGTGTAACCACTTTAGGGAATAGGATAGGCATTCATAAGCTTTTAGCTTCTGCCTTTTTCCTTTTGATCACCTGAAATAGTCTTTTTTGTTGATGCATGTGTATTGGTGATGTATGGTATATGTTACTGTTAAAGATGATCAAATAAACTAACTAACTAACTAATTTACAATAATTACTCTTTCCCAGACTGACACTTAAAGCCAAGAGTTCGAATTTTTTTTGGCTCGGATACAGAGGTGACAATAGAGGCAGAGAAACAATTTTTCACATACATAGCAACGCCTCCCCCCTTAGTAGGCCGATCACATCGGAAAACGTTAAAGTTATCAAGACTTATGTCGGCACTGTTTACCTTATTCGACAACCATGTTTCAGAAAACACAAGATGTCAGGGTCAGTTTGTTGTGCCCAGACTTTAATATAGTCTAATTTTGAAACAATACTACGCACCATTTCATGTGAATAAAACCCATGCCCTTTCACTGCATGAAGCCTTGTGTATTCAAACACATATCCTGAGGTTCACACATTTGTGCGTGAGAGACCTGTTTTAAAATCACTAGGTGTATTA
>JAKUDI010001321.1:0-16526 GCA_022702515.1 Ilyophis sp. 1 JC-2022
CAGGAAAGTGACGCACATTTCGGCACTCACACCGCCCAGGCATTGTAGACACGCCCTTCTCATTATCATATAAGCGATGAGGATAAATTAGAAAATGTGGTGAGAAGAATATTAAATGTGGCTAACAGAGACACAATAGGATATGTTACTGGGGAAAATTGATAAATAGATAAATGATTAAACGCATCTAGAAAATAAGAAAAACTGAGGAGTTTGAAAAATAAAAAGCACAGTAGCCTAAATGATAAATGGGAGAGTAAAATAAATAATTTTTAAATGTATTTTATCGACGGAATGGAGGCTAAGGAAAGCGACCTCAACTTGCTCCATTAGAGATGTTTGGGGACAAATGGGTGGTGGAAGCGCCTTCCACAATTCAGGCCTTTAATTCCACTAGATGAACGCCTGGTCCCTTTCAGAGGCCGCTGTCCTTTCAGGCAATATATCTATGCAAGCCATTCCATCAAGAGAGAATCACTGTGATACTACTACTTTTGACTACTTGGGGACAGGGGAACCAAAGTCACTGTAAATTCTGGTATGTATATTTCTATTATGTTTTTGTTTTTATTAAGCTATTTTTGTAAATTATATTTGCATACAAAGTAGCATATTTACTTTGAACGTTTACATTTTCTATTATAAAATGTAATAGCGACCGACGGCGCAGAACGTAAAATTCGACGCTAATGTAATGAAATTGTAAACTACAGCATTAAAAACTTGTTCGCAACGAGAGCATCAAAAATATACTTCGTGCTTTAATTCGCTGTGTCTTTTGTACGTGAAGTAGGCTCTTCTAACTTTTGTTACAAACACCACATTAAAAATTGTACAAGCCTATCTGCGTTCAAGGCAAGTCGTTGTTTGTAGAATATACTATTTATATTAGGCTACGTTCATCGCACAATGTAGCCTATTTAAAAATACAAATCGCAAAACATATCTGGATTTAGTAGCCTATAACATTTAATGTAACAATACAAGTATTACTATGCATTTCAGAAAAACTGAGAACAGTGAATTATGTCAGTAAAATAAATTGTCAGTTTTATCTCAACTATTAAATTAAATGTAATGTTTTAAAAAACCATCACACCTCTTTTTAATGTATTGTATCGGTGTTTTTCAAATATGGAATTATAGGGCAGCGTGAAACAATATGTAGCCTACGATAAATCGTTGTTTCATCGGTTGATATAGTAGGAAGATGTCATTTAAGTAGCTTTATGCTGTCGAAAAATGCATGATGCAATCTCACAATGGACCCGTCAAAAGAGAAGATGAAAAACATTTCAAAAGCGCGGATATTACTGTCAATTAGGTTTTTGGTGCTAGTCTATAGGGTATGAAGTAGGCTATAGATAAACGCTAAACATTTATTACGGAAACCTATTCATACAACACACAAAAAACACATTGGCTGATGTGAATCCATTTAAAAGGCTATGAACTTGGAACAAATGTTCGGTTTAAGTATTAAGCAGGCAGACTGTTCTAACTATAGGCTAGCTACTTAGATTCTCTGAATGCATAAATTAGGCCAACCACAGAAGATCTGAGATATCTCTCATTCCAATCATGAATTATATGCTACTTGAAAAGATTGAAAGCGATGGGTGGTCACGCTTTTTGCATTAAGCAAAAGCCAGACGATTAACTGTGCTACGGCTTCGACTACTGGGGAAAAGGCACAAAAGTCACTGTTACCTCAGGTAAGTTCATTTTTCTTAATCAGAATAGATTAAAGTTCACGTTTAACGTAACAATACAAATGTCATTTTCCGAAGAACTGAGAAAAGTTAAACAAAATATAGGCTGCCAGAGCTTTAGCCTAATTGGTGAGTCAATCCATCTCTGGATAATTATTTTAGATTGAAAAAAATGACATTGACATTATAGACCATGACAACTATTTTATTTATTTAGATTTATCGGCATACTATGCATGGACTATTAGCTGCTTTCGTCTTCGAAAATAAAATATAGGCTACAGAAAATATCGCATTGGGCCCATATCCACCCAAAATGAGAGAAGATGAAAAACGTCATTCGGTTACTGTACACGACAAAACACAAATCTACAGTAAATAAGACATGGTTATTCAATAAACATCGCTTTTCTGAACTCCTAACGGCTGTAAGCGATTCATTGGCACCGTCTTTGCCTATTATCTAGACAGTCAACTGTGCTATCAATAGCCTACTAAATTCGACTGTGTTGTGAACACATACGCAATAAACATATACCACTGGAGACGTTTATTTTGTCAAGCACAAACTAATTATTTAAAAAATACTTTTAGCGATGGTTTTAACGATTGACAGTTTTTGTATGAATCATTAGCCAGACTGTTAACTGTGACTACTATGGCTACTTTGACTACTGGGGGAAAGGAACAAAAGTCACTGTCACTTCAGGTAAGTTTAATGAGTCCGAATGCATTTAATATACTTTACAGTGAATACAAATAATTGATTTTGTGAAAAGAAAGAAGAAAGATATAGTAGCCCACTGCTAGAACAGTTTTTGTGCGTCAAGCGCTCTGTATGTATTAACGTGACTGGAGCTTCGACTACTGGGGATCTGGAACAAGGGTGACTGTATCCACCGGTACGTAAATTCATGACACCAATAAAGCTTTTAGAAATTGTGTGAAAAACAAATATATTAAAATAATCTGATTGTAGCTACTCTTCATAAAGTTAAGAAAAAACCGTCTGAGGCTACAATACAGCACATTATTCGTAACAAATTGATACACGCAGTTGTTGAGTATAGGTTATTGCGCGTATGTCTATTTAGATGTTTGATTTTACGACACAAGTAGTAGTAGCAGTATCTTAACGGGCCACATTAATTGTAAATAATAATAATTTAAAAAGCCAAAATTAAATAGCATAAAAAATGAGCTTGCCACAACATTTAGATTATGAAACAATTAACTCGTGTAGGTTACTTGTTTCTGATTTATTTAATTTATAGCCTATGTAAGAAGCGACAACAAGCCCCATTATTGGCGCGTTACTTGAGTTGTTGATATAGCTTTTGTTGATCAAGTTTTTGTTCGACGTAATGGCCAGAAAGCTGGCTGTGAACGACTATTTCGACTACTGGGGCAAAGGGACGATGGTGACTGTGAGTTCAGGTAAATATTTTAAATCCTGCTCCGATATAATTTGCTCCCGATTTAATATTTAAATTTAGCTACTGAAATCTTCATAAAGGATCAAAGGAAAACAAATGTTTGCAAAACAGGAAATAATGTTTAGCCTAGGCCTACCTACCTTGGTATTTGTAAGAAAAATGACACTTTCGCAACTAAGAAAATCATTCTAATTAATTATATAGGAATCTTAGCAGTAGGTTAGTTAAATTCTGAAGTCAGTGGGAAATCTACATTCGAATCAATACGACTAAAATAGCTTTTCTGATTTAGACAGCGGTTCTAATGTAAAATTATTTTACATTGAACTGAATTAACATTCAGAAGTGAAATCTAAGGTGGAAACGTCAAACCATTTAGTAAAGTAAGTAGCCTATTATTCAATATGCGGACACGTAGGGTTGCCTCATGCAGGGGTTAAACAGATGCAGTTTTTATGCACTAGTTACCGTTGAATTGTATCGTTGTGACTACGCTTTCGATTACTGGGGAAAAGGAACAGCGGTCACCGTGTCATCTGGTAAGATTCCTGATGTAGCCTATGTAATGTACCCTGTGTAATCTATCTCTATAGGCATTGTATTTTAGAAATAGATAAAGAACGCCTTTGTGTCGTTTGCTTATTTGGGCGAAATCATTGCTTTTGTTCATCGGGGACAACAGCCTTATGTAAGCTATCAGTTATTGTAATGATTCGTAAGCTATAGTATAGCCTAGTCACAGCATACCTCTGAATATTTGAAAAATAGCAACAGTTTGTAAAATATTACTGCATTACTCCATTACTGCAGCGCATCTGCGGGTAATAACCGTGTTGTTGGCCGAAAACATGCAAGATCTCTGAAAATGTTGGCTGTATATTTTTACGCGTAAAGGGAAGTAATTGTGTCACAATACATAGATGCCGGTGTAAAATGTCAATACGATGTCAGTTTGGTTTAGGTAATAATTATACATAGACCTACATGCTTATTGTAGCCTGTCGTTGATGCATTTTCACTGGGGCAAAGGCACAAGATCACCTCGGGGAAGGTATCTGCATGCGCAAATATGCTTTAACACATTGAAATTCAAACATATGTGAAATTCAGTCGTTTTCTTTAATATTTCAGAATTTTAAGACGTGTAATATATTTGCTATTTTGTGTGGAGGTTTAAAAGGAAAACTCGGGAAAATATATAAAATATTTTGTTATTCGAAACGAGAAGGGGGCGATGGGGAAAGTATTATAATTTAGGTCGCCCTTAGCTTAACAAAATATAGCATTTGATACTCTAATATGTGTATTTTGCAACTTAAGGTTTGAAAAAAGACGTTTGAGTTATCAAATCGCACTGTTTCTGATTGAAGACTGACAGCGAGTCGTTTTTGTGTACGCTAGAACATGTTTAGTAAATTAGAGGTTGTGGAGATTTTGGAGATTCAGTGCGGCCTCAATGCTAATTGATCTATCTAATTTAAAGCCTTTGACTCAAGCATTTGAAGGGAACTAGCCTGCATAGAAGTACACAATTACGTTGACGCATGCCGCCGAGGCTGAAGGTCAGGTTTCTATACTTTGGATTGCATTTTATTAATATGACTATGCATTCGACTGCTGAGAAAGGTAACCATCGTCACCATTTCATCCACTAGGACATAAACATCACTGTGTGGTCGATTTTACTGAAATTCTATTACAATGAAAGACTAAAGAATACAGAAGCTGTAGCCTGATTATTGAAAGTAGCCTGCAGCCTTCGTTCGAAAACGCGTGCATGGAATTTCTATATATACACTGTGAATGTATGAATATAACGGTCGTGCATAGTATTGATAATAATTTTAAAAATACTTGAAATTTGAAATCGAACTATTAAAATGTCAAGTGGCGATTTAAGCAACAGCGAAACAATGGGAAATGCCCTTCATTTGTATTGCCAATATGACAGATAAATGGGGGATTAGGCTACACGAAATGTTTGTGTATTCCGCACAGGTAGAAATATTAAGTATCTTCGAAAAAGTGATGTATATATTTATAGAACAAGTAAAGAAAGATACGTTCAAAATATCCTTAAATTTAACCTACAGTAAAATGGAAACTTTATGCTTCACTTTGTATTCATTCATCTAATAGCAATAAAAAAAAGTATTTGTACTGAAAAAGTCACAATTTGATTTATACGTCACTGTTAAAGAACCGCGTGGGTCAGACTTTATGAATTGTAATTTTAAAAATGAAAAAACTCAAGTAGCGGAATAAAACGTTACATATATTCGAGGCAAGTTCTGGAAAAAACATGGAATGTGTGGTGTGGTTTGACATTTATAAAGAGACGCGCCGTGATCGACGGGATATTCAGATTTATTTGTCGAATCCCAGTCATCAGGGTCTTAAATTAATAACATATGACAGAATAAATATGTCAAAATAAATGAATAAACAACCAAAACATGAAGAAAATTATGGAAAGGATATTTCTCTTATATATAGGCCTACAACATGAACATTCTACTGCGCCAAATATTGACACTCGGTTTAAATTGCATAATGCAATTGTTTCACGTAGTTTTGTGTTTTACTTTTTACAGACATAATTGGAATAGTGTTATGTTCATTTAATCCCCTCATAAACCCCCAGAACAATACATTGTCTTCCGTACTTTTGAAATACTATTTTGTTGACCAGGACAAGGAGGGCTGAAAGGATTGTATTCTGCCTTGTCTGTCTGTCTATCTATCTATCTATCTATCATCATGTACATGCAATGTTGTATGATAGTGATCATTAATACAATTTCACATTATACATTTTCAGGCATAGATACTTTGTCGGAACACACTGATCTGTAAATGTCCAGACGCGCTCTATATGCCTGCCTGGTGTAAATTGAATTGACATTGGCTGATACAAATTAATTGAATATTCTGCTTTGCTTCAACTCAAATTAAACATTTTATACAATGTAGATCTTTATTTTAAATGTCCTGCATTGTGGGTTTGTTTTTTATTATGTTTTCTTCTTCTTCTTCTTCGCGGTCTTCTTCTAGGTGAACAACATGCTCCAAGTGTTTTCCCTCTACTTGCCTGTGGTTCTGGATCCGGTGGCTATGTCAACTTGGGCTGCATGGCTAAAGATTTCACGCCTGAAGGTTTGACCTTCAAGTGGTCTCTCAAAGGAGGAGCGGCTTTGACGGATTTCCTTCAGTATCCATCAATGCAGAGCGGCGGGAAATTCACCGCTGTCAGCTACGCCAAAGTGGAAGCAGCCAAATGGGACAAACAACAAATCTACGAATGTTCAGCAGAATATCAGGGCACATCCAAGAAAGTATACTTCCAGGAACCTATAAGTAAGTGGTCTTTGCTTATTTACTTATTTTATTATTATTATTATTATTCTTATTATTATTATTATTATTGAGGATATTGCATAACGTGTCTTGTTCGATGTTACTGTTGAGAATGTCTATGTTCGCTTAAGTTCTTGTATTTACTCTAAAGTAAATATCTTGTTGTTATGTTGTAGACAAGCGATATCTTACGCCAAATTCAGCAAGTTTCTTCTTTTTTAAACTCATTTTATAAAAAAGATGCTATTTCCACCAACATTGAAAAAAATGTAATGAAATTTATTCTAAGGCCTGTACACTATGGATTAGCCTGACTGCACTCTGCGTGGATTTACAAGACGTCAATATTTCAATATTTTAATAAGCTGCGTAAAGTTTGTGTGTGTGTCTTTGCATTAGGATCCGTGGTGGGTATGCTTTATATATAAATATATGCATATATATATAAATTTTTACTATAGGGTTAAAGGCATGAACGGCCTGATCAGGAGCTTTTTGCCTTTTCCATAGATTTCACGTTTTAAGCCTGATTTTATAGTGATGTAATTTAAAGTAAAAAATGCAGGCATGGATTATGCAGACATGTGGATCATAAGAGAATTATGCGGATATTTAATAAAAAATATTATTATTATTATTATTATTAGGCTATTATTATTATTGTCCTAAAATGTCAGTGCTCTCTAAAGGAAGCTCATAGTTGAGGAATACCAAACGCATTTTGAATGGCACCCCACGGCGGAGCAGTTTTTTGTCCTCTCAGTTCTTACAGTTTCTTTAAAGAAAAGTAATCCAGTCTGGGAAACACGTTGTAAAAGACATCAGCATTGCCTCCAGTCAATAAAAGGGCCCAATAGTGAATATCTGATAGGGGAACTGCAAATGCTCAAACCGCCAGAATTGGCTGCTATAATCCCTATCACAAATGTGATGCTGATTCAGGATGTACACGGCAGCATTTTTTAAAAAACTAATCATAAATTGATAAATTAGAAATTAAGTTGTTTTTAAACCCCCAAGAACAATTGTCTTCTGTCCTTTTGAAGTACTATTTTGCTGACCATAGGAGAAGGAGAGTTGAAAGGATTTTGTTTTGTCTTGGCTTTCGTAAATGCATCTATAGCACATGATTAGCACATGGGCGGCAGTGTAGTATATTGGTTAAGGAACTGGACTTGTAACTGAAAGGTTGCAGGTTCGATTCCCAGGTAGGACACTGCCGTTATACCCTTGAGCAAGGTACGTAACCTGCATTGCTTCAGTATATATCCAGCTGTATGAATGGATAAATGTAATAAGAAGTATGTAAGTCGCTCTGGATAAGAGCGTCTGCTAAATGCCTATAATGTAATGTAATGATTGATATCTATCTATCTATCTCTATCATGTACATGCAATGTTCGATGTTGTTTTTAAAAATGATAAATTAATCATAATTAATAAATTAGAAATTAAAGTGGAAAAGTCAGACAATACACCACATAGTTTTACACTTGATGATTTTTTTTTGATCAACCTTGCCTTAAAGTTTCCGTCATGTTCGAAACATCCACTTGCACCACTCAGCTAAAGTGACTGTCCAGTGCATTCACAAATATCAATCCAATAGTTGTCTGGACTCAATGAACTTTTATTCTTAGCTTACATTATACATGCAAGTGTTCTTCACAAACACAACTTGACAAGTTATTTTTAGTAATCACTTAACTCATCAAACTGAACTTGTATTTATAAGGAAACTAACGCTGCTATTTAATGGCGAGTCAAAGTTAATGTAAGTGTTGGTTGAACCCAGCCCAATTCTTATGATGGATAAGTCCCAACCTTAGTTTTGCCACACGGATCTGATTACATGGTATTGATGTTTAACTTTCACAACATCCTATCTGTCTACTGCAGTTGCCCACAAAAAAAGTACCTTCAAAGATGCGCAACAGAAAGTCACTTGAAAATTTAATTCAGAAACAAACAAACAAAAACTATGATCCCCCAAAATGTGTGCCTGTGTGCTTATGTAGACACCTAAGATGGTTGAGTGTCTGCTGTTTGTCTTACCTGCTATACTCAAATGTAGCGTTGCTTCTAGCAGCCTGATTCAAGGCTGCGTGCTTCTAACTCTCAATAACAGATGTGAGAAAGTTTTACTGTTTTTCATAATAACATCTGTTATTGAAAGTTAAGAGCAAGACGCCCTGTGCATGGACTGAGTCGGATATTATATTTCCCTCTCGTTTCAGCATTAGTCGTGCGCTTCTGTGCTTTAGAAAGAAAGGAAATATATTATATATAGGTGTAGATGAGGGGGACAAATAAGGCACTTTGAACTGATGGTGGTCATTAAGTTTTAATTTGAGATTTTATTATCTTATTTGATTATTTTCATTGACTTTGCTGTAAGGCCCCACTGACCATGATGGTCCATCATTTTTACACAGTAAAGTGTTCAGTAGCAATTCAGCCATAACCACATTTGTTTTAGTCTCATGTGGATATAATTTATGAACAGTTTAGAATTGTATTTCCTTTCCATACCGCATCGTTTTTGCTTTCACATCTATGCATCTGCTTTGTGTCTGTTTTCACCAGTGTCTGCACAAATCTATACTTATCTATACTGTGCTTATGTTTGTTTTTCAGCTATCCCTCCAAATCCCGCCCTTCTTTATCTAATGACCCCGTCTCAATACGAGCTAACACACAACATGACCGCTACCTTTGCCTGCTTTGCCACCGAATTTTATCCCGAGAAACATGACTTTACATGGCGACAGAAGGGCAAAGAGATATCTGAAGGAATCACAACCCTCCCCGCAGTTGAGATGAAAGGAGATGCGGCTAATAAAATGTACAGCGCCACCAGCTTTTTGAGTATTCCTAAAAGCCAGTGGAAGGAAATAGACACATCTGTCTCCTGTGAATTTACACAGGAAGCTGACGTTACCAAGAGGACAGCTGAGAGCACCTCTCCTGGTAAGTTTAAATCGGTTATTCATTTATTTACTTATTTTGTTTGTTTTTACTAGGCTTTCCTATGTGCCGTGTCAGAGTGCATTTTACAAAATAATGAACCGCAAAGTGCATACGTCACTGTGGGTAAGAGCAGCTGCTAAACGCCTGAATGTGAACGCGCAGCTTTTCAGGGAAATAGAACAATGCCTTTTGAAAACAGGGATGAGCATTTTCAAGAATTCCCTATGGGAATACTCTTACTTCCCAGTATTCCCTAGGTGAACAGATACATTGGTTTTTCAATTTAACTTGCAGTCAGACGGTTGGTGACGCTTTACTCTTATATTTTGTATACTTGTTCCACAGACTGTGCTACACAAAAACCGGTTGATGTAACAATCATCCCTCCATCCAACGAGGAACTGCTCCTGAAAAAGAGGGTTGAGCTCTGGTGCAATGTTACTGGGAAACTGGATGACATTGACTCAGTTGTTTGGCAGAAAGAAGACGGCGCTGACCTTGTTACCACCAATGTGACAGAAGGAGACTCCCAAATCCACAAGGTCTTGGTCCCCTATGCTGAATGGGCCAATGGAACCAAGTACACGTGCATCGTGAAGCACTATCAGTCTCCGCTTCCAATTAAAAAAACATACAGAAGAGAAAATGGTAAGTTCCTCTTCCAGACATGAATTCTATCAAAAGTAGTTGCAAAGAGATCAAGGCTTCACACACTTCTGAGCAGAGTATGTGTAATGATTGACATGTTTTTATCTGCTTTATTTGTCTGTTGTGTTTTTGTCACCTCACGTGAAGCCCCCCTGAGGGGAAAGTTAGTTATTTTGATTTCATTTTGAAATACCTGGAGCAGTAAAGTGCTAGCAACGTGTGACCCAGCGATTGTACGCGCCTATGCGTTCATATCGTTTTGCTGTCAGTCAAGTTTGTTTCTTGCAACAAACCATGGATGGACTCCCTCCATTATAGCTCTCTCATTATAGAACCCACTGGGGTTCGTGAAGATTCACGAAAGCTCATGAGGTTTCATTAAAGACTTACAGGGTTGCATTGACAGAAGCAACAATACCCCCGAAGTAAAAGGCAGCCATAGGTTAATGAATTCACAGAACACAGGGAAATCTACACAGTAATTACACTGTAACTGCATGCATTGCAATGCAAGCACACTGCAGTTACAACAATCCCAAATGTATCACAAATCTTGTTCTGCGCACAGACACTGTGGCTGATCTTTCACCTCAGAGTTTAGTCCTCTACTTTATTTAAATGATCTTTCTGCTGAATAGCAACTTTTCACACAAGGATGAGGTTTTACACACTTCACCGCAGAGCTATAAGTACCTAGTTCAAAACAAGGTCATAACCAATGTCGTATATTTTCAGGAAAAAATCCGCAGCCTCCCTCCGTCTTTGTACTGACCCCAGCCGAACACATGAGCAGTGAAAAGGTGACCCTGATCTGCTACGCTAAAGGATTCTACCCCAAGGAGGTGCTATTCTCTTGGCTTGCCGAAGATAAGCCCGTGGATAGAACGCAGTTCCAAACCACCCAGTTGATCGAAACAGACAGCGGATACGCTGCGTACAGCCAGTTCTCCGTCGATGCTGCAGACTGGGAAAGAGGCGTGATGTACACCTGTGTGGTACACCATGAAGCCGCATTCGACAGCGCGACGAGAACAATAGTTAGAACCGTCGACAGCTTGTCCAAGAAGGCGACCACCGTTAGCTTAAACTTGGGTGTTCCTCACAAGTGCAAGGCTTGACCGTGCCCAATCCCCTTCTCCTTCCTGTTCCTGTTCTGTGGTGCACACCGTCATTCTTTTGCGCTGGTCAGTCTGACTGGAACGCCGTGTTTGTATGTCCGTCTGTCTGTCCGAGTGCCCCTCGCTCTTTAAAGTAATGCAGTAACAAAATGACAATAAAAATAAATAAATAAAAGTTGGCATACCAGTGCAGTCTGTGTGGTTTACATGCTATAATTTTGGGAGGGTGGTGGAGGTAATGTAAACATTCAGTTGTAGCTGTCAGAGCCAAGATAAGAACATTTCAGGATAAAAGATAAGAACATTTCAGGATAAAAAAGATAAGAACATTTCATGATAAAAGATAAGAACATTTGAGGATAAAACTGAAAGCAGTGCTGCACTCTTAAACATTACTATTATTATTATTTATTTATTTATCATGTGGGCTTTGTGAGGTAATGTGGTTGTTTCACAGTGTGGCTTACGCTAGTTTTATTTCAGCCCACAGAGAGGAATAGGCAAGGCATTGGTTCTCAAACAGAAATACTTTTACAGTTGTAGCCTAGCCTTTTCTATCATGCTGAAATTCACAGGGTGCTGTATGTTGGCCATTTGCACATTGAACTGCTATCATTTATTTACAAATATTTATCTGAGATTATGCACAATATTTGAAAGATAGCACACAAAAAATGTTGCCTGAAAAATACAATTTAAGACAGTTTAACGAAAGGAAAGTAATTCAAGGGAAATGGTTGTGCATGGGAGTCAGGAAGATTGTCATTGTGCGGCTGTGCTTCTTAGAGGTAATTATTTCAAACTTAAAGAATATGAAAACTGCCACGCGGCTCACCTGGTTTCTGAGACTGTTCGCTTTGCTGCGTCCTTGCGGTTCATTGTCATTCAGCTTATAACACAAAAAACAAAAAAGCGTGTAGGAGAGGTAGTCAGGACATGCTTATACTGTGTTTGTTTAAACGTCATGTGCAACACACAAAGCACTGTGTCCCTGTTCATGTGTCTCTGGGTCTGTGTCCTTCTCTGACTTGTATTGTCATATATGAACTCTGTCAAGCTACCCGGAATAGCAGTCCATCTCTCTGGTTCACCTGCGGGTTCAACAAACGGAAGCCACGAAGGTGATGCAAACCAAAAACAATGAAGAGAGGGGGGGGGTGGACTTTATTTAAACAGGTCAGGGTCACCAATGTCAGCTCACAACAGATGCTGCACACGAGCAACTGGTCCGCCAGGAAGACGTGTGACCGTCCAGCAAAAAATAGTCCAGGGAGATCATGGCAGCGTGCCGTGATGTCATAATAGAGACGACGCGGCAAAACTATGACAGGGCCCCGCCCTCAAAAGGAAGGAGGTTCTCTTTGTGGAGAAAATTACCTGTTCAAAACTACCTATGCCAAAGAAATCTACGACATGATTGAAAATCGATAGATGTATTTCGTTTAATCGATAGATGTTTTGATTTGAGGAGCTTTTCAACACTCATGCAAGATAGCAATTCTACTGAGAGGCCCCTTCTACAAGAGGGTCATTCCGAGGGAAAATAGACCCATTTTAATCTAGATCTCTCCAGCCTTTCTGATTTTTTACACCGATAATGTACCCTTGGTGTAATGACCATTTTTATACTTTTGAGGAAAAAACCCCACAAACCATCATTATGAAAATTAGGGCCAGTGTCCATTTTCACTCAATGTTTTGGCCTACCCACCCCTATAGCTCGACAACCGTAGATGGCAAAATTATTATTTTTATTATTATTATTATTATTACTGCAGAATATGATGAAGAAGAATGACCAACGGTAACCTGTTTTATTCATCATGCAGTAACACACACTACACATAAATACATAAATATACAACATACAGTGAAAAGTGCAATCATGTGCAAACTCACATGTTTCTTCTGAAACTAAATGTTTATTACTATGTTAAATTATTATTATTATTACACATTGCATTGTATTAGCATTTTTCAAGAAGTACTTTAGAGACCTAAGTGAATTACTTGGTATTTGCAGATTTGGTGTAGGGAAGACTCTTAATGCCAGAACACTCCCCTTTTCTTCACCAAACAACAGGCATTTAGAAGTTTGCTTTAAAAAAAAGTAATTTTAACTGACAACCTCTAAATGAGTCAGTGGGATTGGTTAATAGACATGAACAACAAAAAAAAGATATTTCCTTTTTATTATGATAACTAGTTAGAATACAGGCACAGTGACTGAGCCATCATAAAACTGAAAAATATTGTCAAAGGCGGCAAACATTACAAGGTGGATTATTACTTTGGTTATGCGGCTCAGTGTGGGTGACAGTTTCCTTTAGCTGGAGAACAATGAACTATAGTCCTTCTATCAATCAAATGAACAATAGTCATTCTATAGTCATTCTATCAATCAAATGAGCGATAGTCATTCGTCATTCTTTTCAGAAGATTTATATTTCAACAGGGCTGACCAAAGAACGATAATGTAACCTTCTGAATCTTGGCCGATTGAAAATATTTGTGGAGCAACATCTCACCTACCACAACAATCCAAAAACATTTGGTTGTATACAGAAACATTGTTGGAAGCTGAGGTAGTATCAACTGCCACACAGTTGGAAGGCAGTGGACAAAAAAAGTGTTTTTACCCACTAGCAACGAGCTTACAGGAAGAAGCATAGATAGACCCTTTAAAATAATTACTTAAGAACAAAGAAGGAAAGTGTTCCCACTGCTGGTGTCTAACACCGTCTCCTTCCTTTTTCAGAATGCAATGTACTCTTTGATAATTGTGGCTGCGAATCCATGGATGTTGAGGGTGACAGTGCAGCCGAAACGGCCATCGCCTTCATCTTCCTCTTCCTCATCACTCTCTTCTATAGTATTGGAGCTACTGCTGTGAAGGTAACCGAGTGTGCAATGGATGAAGGCTCATTATCAGTGTGTTATCCACACTGGACCAAGGTCACATGACCTTTCTCAGACAGTGGTCTTAGCTAGTGAGGAGAGCAAGGTTGTACAAACACAATAATTGGTGAATATTAATTGGTGTGTTCTGTACATGTGGCCTTGCACCACTTAAAAATACTGTTTTATAGGGTCTGTTCATGGGCTTCATGTACATATGTCCCTGTGGTTGACTTGCAGAAAGGTTCAATTAAAAGTACACATAGCCTTTAATAACAAATTTAAGACAGAGATGTCTTTTTTCACCTTTGGCAATACTTTTATCCATTTCGGCTAAAAAAAAAATAATGTGCAGATTAACTGAAGTCTAGCTGCAAGTTCTGCAACACTAAAAATGACACATTAAATGACCAAATAGGACCTTAAATATCAGACTTATATTAGAACCATTCAAACTCAATCAGGTTGTTTTCTAAGTAGAAAATGACAAAAGTATATGTACGTAAACAGTGCCCTCCACTAGTATTGGCACCCTGGTAAAGATGAGCAAAAACGGTTATAAAAAATTCACCATTTGGTGAATTAGCATAATGTCAAAAAAAATTGAAAAATCCAACCTTTAATTTAAGTAAATTTATTATGATGACTGATGTCTGTGACCCTACAACATTTACAACATTTACTTTTACAAGCGATACTATAACGTCTCTGCATTTGAATGGATCTCTATGGGAATTGGGGGGAGGGACTAGATTTAGCTGTAAATTATGCTGGAACAGTATGGAAGGGTCCGAGGTATCAAACAAGCCTCAAACCATCACTCTGCTGCCAGATATGCAGTAGATATGGATGGATCACTTTAAGGGTTGTTTTTCCTGACAAATTTTCCTATTGAACTCTATGGAAAAATAAGTCAGGAGAAGAAACCCTTCAAGTTACCCATCCATATCTACTGTATTTCTGGCAGCAGAGTGATGGTTTAAGGCTTGTTTGATACGTCAGACCCTTGAAGACTTAGAGCCATTTCACCAACCATGTGTTCCATACTGTGTAATTTACAGCTAAATCTAGTCCCACCCCCCAATTCCCATAGAGATCCATTCAAATGCAGAGACGTTATAGTATCGCTTGTAAGAGTACCAGAAAATAAGATATCAAAAGTTTTTTGATGTTGTTGGGTCACAGACATCAGAAAGTCATGGTATGCAAAAGATATGTGACAAAATATAAAAAATGATTACTTTATTGTATATATAAATGCAGGGGTGCCAATAATTGTGGCACACATGGTTTTGTTAAAAATAATTATTTCTTGATGAGGGATTTTTTATCTCATAATAAATTTACTTCAATTAAAGGTTGGATTTTTCTAATTTCTTCAGTGCGAGATTAAGCTAATTCACCAAACGGTGATTTTTTTTTACTCATCTTTACCAGGGGTGCCAATAATAGTGGAGGGCACTGTACATTCTGGAAGATGGAACACAAAATAGACTTCAAGATGTATGTTCAAAAGTCATAGAACCCCATTGTAAAACTGGACATTCTGGAAATGCAGTTGCATCAAGGCTTGATTGATTAGATTTTATTCTCAATGAAGAAAGGATTCCTGGCACCAAACATAGCAGTATATTTTCACATTTAATTTGTTAAATAGAATATATGTATAACATTTAGTATGCCCGTGTCATTTTATTGATGTCCAATATGAGAAGAAGAGCAAAACACACTGTTGAGCTCCAAGACTTGATGCTGGCGGTGAGGCGAAATGGCCTAGAAAATCGGTTTCTTTTTTCAGTTTCACAGTAAATGTGGGTTGAAGAAAATATTTATAGCCTCCGTGTTTGTATGTGTGACTGAAGTTGAACACGGAAATATTAGTTTGATGGTAAAAATTATTAAATTATCTTGAGACGTGGAAAGACAAAAAATATATACATAACTAAAGGTTTTATGTGAGGAATAGCCACAGCTACTCCTCTTCACTGTTAACTGCTGTTATTGTATATTGAATTGTGACTTTACTACATATGATTAGCTGTTTGTTTTTCATGTACTTATACACATGCTCTTGTCTAATTACAGGTAAAATGAGGAACAGATGAGTAGAATTGTGGTTGTGTGCTTTGTGTGTGTGTGTGTGTTGATTCTGCTCGTGCAAATATCTGTTATATACAGAAGCGTGTCTTTCTACTGAAACAGCCTCTGTGTTTCTAAATGACATTTTATATAATTTTCTGTAAAGTTACTTTGTACATATTTTACTGTACCCACCCACCCCCTTCCCATTTAAAATAAAACATGTTTCAAATAAAAAAGCCTGTCGCTTCCACACATTTCTTGTCTCATGACATTGTTACTTTCAAAAAGACAAGACCTCCATCATA
>JAKUDI010001325.1:0-11623 GCA_022702515.1 Ilyophis sp. 1 JC-2022
TCAGTGGTGTTGACTGAGCCAGGTCTACAGCATGTTTTAATTATAATATAGTTATGAATGCATTTCAAACTCGAGCTCTGTGTTTACCCGGGCCCAAGCTGTGGAGCACTGCTAAAGACTCGCTTACTTTTCTACAACGGGGGATCGTGGGAACAAAAACACATAACGCATAAAGAGTATGGGGCCAAGCTTAACCAGCTGGGGTAGTGCTGTGCCAGCAAGCTGTCTTTTAATACGTTTTGTTTGCAACATTTGACAGAAAAAAAGCATGCTGTTTCTTCTGTGTATATTTCATGCTGTTTCCCTGTGTATTTAGAAGCAGGAAGAGGCTCGTCCCAGGACAGTAGGCCTCTGGTACTGGTGTGAGAGAGAGCATGCAGTCCCCTCACTACAGGGAACAGCTGCAGCCCAAGTACAACCCCACATTTTGGGACATTGTGGCACGAATCTCTTCTTCTAGAAAAAGCTTTTCTTGGCTCGGAGTCCAGAGATTGGGGGGGTGGGGAGCGGCTGGCCTGGCCTGGCCTGGAGGCTTTAGCCTCGATGCCTTATTAACAGCAAACCCCCCGTTGGGGAGCCACAAACCTAACCCCACCCCCTGCCACACACAGCAACCATTTCTGCAGTGCCAGCGACACAAGCATTCCGATTAGAAACCATTTAATGGAATTCCAGCTCTCCACACGTCGGATTCTGCTAAATATTTTACTCTGTATTTTAGTACCATGCATCTTAAAATGATGAATTTTTTATCTAGTCTAGTTTTACCAGCGACCTCTTGTTCAAACTGTTTACAGTCTGTATAGCAGGAATCAGATTTAGAGGGGATGGGATCTGAGTCAAGCAAGAAGAAGCTTGCCAGGGTAATGACAAAAACAAATCCATCGCGAGCGGAGTTTTGAAAAAAATTGGGAAGATTTAGGCATTTTACTCTCAAGAAAGTCTCTTTACCTCAAAACTGATTATTAAGTAGTAAGCACAACAAAAACCAACAGAAAACAGAAATCACCAATTTATGCAAATAAACTATTGTAGGAAATGGTGGGGGGGGGGGGGTACATTAACTTCAAAATTATTTTATTGCATTCACAACTTTTACAATGGATATTTGTTTGTAAAATACAAAATTATTGGTGTATTCTACAAACGAACAACCCCCCTCCTCCACCCAGGTTAATCTGACAATTATCTAAAATTATCAGGCGTTAATTAATTCAAATACTCCTGATCTCTTGATCTTCTAGAAAAGGTCCAAGACATTTTTCCTTGACCTCAACAGTGAGGATGGAGATCCACTCAATGTGATAGACAGGATAATAATAAACATGGAATCAACAGGGGGACTGGAAGTAGTATGTGCGAATCACCGTCCCTTTATGACCTCAGTGCACTCACTCAACGAAACGGCCCAACACCAGGTGCTTTTCCAAATCTACAAAACAGTCCCAAAAGGTGGCAATGCGGCTCATTGGCTATTACACTGCATACACATATTTATATTAGCCAGAGTCAAAATAATTTGGTATCATTGCATACTTTCCATTATAATGTACACCGTTTTAGAAAGAGATTTCTGCACCCCCCAGGGGTTCGCACTGAAACTGCAAAGACCAACCAGGAAAAATTTATTTTGGTTCATTTTTCAGGATGCAGCGCAGATAATATAGGGAAAAAACACAGGACACAGCGTAGTATCGCTGTCGCCCCTCCACTATAATCTGTTGGACGATTCATGTTACTCCCCCCCGTAGTACGATTAGAAAAGTATTGTGGTATTTTTCGTTATACTGCCCCATAGTGTACTAAAACAGTGTGTTACTACAACAGTATGCAGTGTATGCCTTAGTAGAACTGTACATACTTTTGGAGGACACGAGTAGTTAGAAGGGCCAATTCTCATCACTCCTGAATATTCAAACATTTCTGCCCCAAAACGATGGTTAAGGCTGGTTATTGTTTACTGATGACAACTCAAACTCACCTACATCCAAACACACACACACACACATACACACACGTGTGCATGTGTGTGTTGCAGTTAAAGCAGGAACAGCAAGTGACACAAAGCACCCGATACAATTTACCTTGATCAGTTTGGTCGTTATGAGACTTCAGTAGACTGCAAAGTAGCTTGACACTTCCACAACAAACACGGTTGGTCTGCCAATTCGTCTCTCCAAACCCCATTTTATACTCATTCTCAGAAGCTCTGGAATGTATTTGTCCATTTTTTATCGACCTATTACCACTCCTTGGGGAACGAGGCATTCCCCTCCTCCTTTCTTAGAGTCCAGGGACCCTTAGAATGTAAGATTAATAGTTGGAAAGTTCCATATCTTTAGGATAAGACAGAGACGCATCGTTCTACATTTGGCATGTTCCACTCTCTTAGGGCCACCTTCACCCAGGGCACTGCCCAGCAGGCCCGCTTTTGGACCTCGACCTGTACCAACACGTTAAGAGTCGTCAAATCTGAGCCCTGTGTTCCCACCCAAATTATTTTAAATTTCCCAAACATTCACAGATAGAAGATGCTCCACAGATTTCATGGTTTTGGGGGCTTTAATTAAAGAAACACCTGGACGTAGACAGCCACTCCTCTAATAGTTGTTCATATTTGGTTCACAATCCTCCAGCAGTTCACTTGATGGGAGTAGTAACACATAACCATCAACATTATCAGAATGGACTCATACTAGTAAACGTCCACCTGCATATATGCCAGAAATGTGGATCCAGTCCCTTCATGACTCTGGGGACTGCCAGGGGTGGGAACTTTGTATGGACCAGGGGACTACTGGGAAAAAGGGGAGATGGGGGGGGGGGGGGTGGGGGGTCTCTCAGTTTAGCACTGATGATTTCAATGTTAAAAATAAAATGTTGTATGTTCTGAACAAATTGTGTTCAGGGGTCCCAGTTAATCAAAAAGGATATTTATTCATTGAAGCTCGTGTCCGACTGCATTCCTGACTCCTCCGGAATGAACTGGATCTCCCTGGGGATGGACGTTTTCCCTCCCAGCTGGCATTACAAAGAAGAGTTTGAGGGACACCTTGTTAGGTGGAAACAACCCTGTGGGGATAAGGCTGCACGATGACTGTATTTTAACCAGCCTTTTATTCAACCCAGACGTGTAAGAAAGAGAGAGAGAATGGAGAGGAACGGGTTTGTTGTGTGGTGTGTGTGGTGTGTGTGTGTACGTGAGTGTGTGTGTGTGTATGTCTGCAATGTCTTGTGTGTGTCACGTTGAAGTGGCGCACGTGTGTTGTGTGGCACATGTGGTGTGGTGTGTGCAACGTAGTGTGTGTATGTGTGTGTGTGTGTTGTGTGTGTGTGTGGCACGTCCTTAGTGGAAAAAACATAGGGCACACAGAGCGAACTTGCCTTTTGAATGTTCATCCACTGATAAACTATATAATAAAAAAAATGGGTTATTTGTTCAATGTTTGATTATTATTAATGGTGTGATTTTGCACATAGTTTGGAAGAGGACGCATTATTAATCTGGAATGGTATACTGTATACTGTAATACTGAAAAAGATGAGTTACATAAACATAAAATATGAAAAAAGTAAAAATAAACATAAATTCAACATGCCAGCATAAGTAAATTATATCTCTAAAGTTCTTTATCATTTTCTTCTCAGTGATGGGACAGGTCCTACAGTTCTACACGGGACAGGTCGTTGTGTGTGTGTGTGTGTGTGTGTGCATGTATTCTGGTTTGTGTGTCGTGTCGCGTGATTCATGAGTGTGTGGGTTGTGTGTGTGCACATGTGTGTTTGTGTGTGTGTGTGCATGTGTGCGGGTGTGGTGTGTGTGCACATGTGTGTGCACACAGAGTAACTTCATTTTGAATATTCATCACTGATTAAAACTATACCTGGGGGCCGCCCCCGGGGGGGATGGGGGTTTTTTGTTCAATGTTTGATTATTTTAAGGTGTTAGTTTGCACATATTTTGAAGAGACCCTTATAATCTGAATAGGTATTCATTAAAGGTGCAATTAAAAAAAGTAAAAAAGAAGAGAGAGAGGCAGGGAGGGGAACTGGGGGGGGGTGTGTGTGTGTGTTTGTGTGTGTGTGTGTGCACGTATGTTGTGCATGTGTGTGTGAGTCGTATGTGTGGTGTGGAGTGTGTGTGTCGGCGTATGAGTGAGTGTGTGTGTGTGCACGGGTGTGTGTGTGTGTGTGTGTGCACGTATGTGTGCATGTGTGTTGTGTGCGTATGTGTGAGTGTTGTGTGTGCGCGTATGAGTGAGTGTGTGTGTGTGCACGGGTGTGTTGAGGTGTGTGTGTGTGTGCACAGGTGTGTGTGTGTGTGTGTGTGTGTGTGCACGTATGTGTGTGTGTGTGCGAGGTTGTGTGTGTGTGTGTGTGTGTGCACATGTGTGTGTGTGCGCGTGTTTGGGGCAAAACACAGGCACACAGACAGAATTTTCTTTTGAATGGTCATCCCTGATAAACTATATATGGGGTTATTTGTTCAATGTTTGATGATTTTAAGGTGTGATTTTGCACATAGTTTGGAGAGACCATTATAATCTGAATGGTATACTGTATACTGTATACTGAAAAGTGAGTTACATAAACATAAATATAAAAAAGTAAAAATAAACATAAATTCAACATGCAGCATAAGTAAATATATCTCTAAAGTTCTTTATCATTTTTTTCTCAGTTATGGGACAGGTCTACAGTCTACACGGGATTCCAAATTTGGGAGATAAATGATTGTAAAAGATTGTTAAAGAAACATTGTTAAAGATAAAATATATTAGTTAATTATTATGTTTCACTGGGAGGGAAGAGAGAAGGAGGGAAGAGAGAGGAGGGAAGAGAGGAGAGGTACTGTTTATGTGACAGGCGGAGGATGATGAGAGATGTATCTGACGGTAGTGAGGTCAGCAGAGGTGTGGTATAGTGGTGTCTGCTGATGGAATGGGAGAAAAAAAACCTTATGATCATGATAATGTATGGTAGGCAGTGACCAAGGTGTGTTTATGTACATTTGTATCGTGTGTGTGTGTGTGTGTGCATGTGTGTAATCGGCTGTTCCAAATTAGGCTTGTGATTGGATGTGCTCAATCAGATGTTGGGAGGCAAATGTTTTTTTATTATTATTATTTTTTTTTAATGTAAGCTGTGTAAGATGCTCTGGATAAAAGTGTGTAGAGTTACTTGTTTTATTTTTTTTATAAATGTAAGCTGTGTAAGACGCTCTGGATAAAAGTGTGTAGAGTTACTTGTTTTATTTTATTTATAAATGTAAGCTGTGTAAGACGCTCTGGATAAAAGTGTGTAGAGTTACTTGGCAAGAGGACACCCCAGAAGCACCAGCACAGATCATGGCTTCGGTAATGCGGTTTTGGCCCCAGTACTGCCTGCACTGAGCTGGGCTGAGCAGGGGCAGCGCCATCTGCTGGAGATAACGTGGGCTCGCCGTTTCGAGAGAAAGCCAGACAAGAACCACGGGTTAGGCTAGTTGCGAAGCCAACACCAAAATAAGACAAAAAGGTAGGCTGAAAAACTGGAAACATAAAAAGGATGGCTAACACTGCATTCTGCAAAAATAGATTAATATATTATAAGGTCACAAAAAAGTAAATTTTAGTCTAGGAATAGGAAAACCAGTGTTTTTGCAGCTGTGTTAAACATAGAAATAGAACGATATATGGTACTATATCTATGGTGTTAAAGGCAATGGTCTTGACCTGTATCTGCTCGACATTGGACTGGCGATCGTGCCCTATGGAGATGGAAATACTGCAATAATACTGGATTATACAGTGTATATACAGGTGCAGCTAAAAAAATTTGAATATCATGAAAAAGTTCAATATTTTTTGTCACTCATTTCAGAAAGTGAAACTCATATATTATATAGATTCATTACACATAGTGTGAAATATTTCAAGCCTTTATTTCTTGTAATTTTGATGATTATGGCTTACAGCTAATGAAACCCAAAATTCAGTGTCTCAGAAAATTTGAATATTTTGCTTTAACATATTTTTATATCATATTTAATATTTGGTCGCATATCCTTTGCATGCTGTTACTTCCAGAAGTCTGTGACCAATCAACATCAAAAGACTCTCGATATCTTATTTTCAGGTACTGTTACAAGCGATACTATAACCTCTCTGCATTTGAACTGATCTCTATGGGAATTGGGGGGTGAGACTAGATTCAGCTGTAAATTACACTGTTACAGTATGGAACACATGGCTGGCTAAATGGCTGTAAGTCATCAGGGGTCTGAGCTATCGAACGAGCCCCAAACCATCACTCTGTTGCCAGATATGGAGTATATGTGGATGGATCACTGCAAGGGTTATTTCTCCTGACTCATTTTCCTATAGAACTCTATGGAGAACAAAGTCAGGAGAAACAACCCTTAAACATCTACTCCATATCTGGCCGCAGAGTGATGGTTTGGTTTAATCATCAAAATTACAAGAAATAAAGGCTTGAAATATTTCACTCTATGTGTAATAAATCTATATAACATATGAGTTTCACTTTCTGAAATGAGTGACAAAAAATATTGAACTTTTTCACGATATTCTAATTTTTTGAGCTGCACCTTTATATATATATATATATTCGTTGACTATATATATATATATACACATACATACATACATATATATATATATATATATATATATATATATATACAGACATGCTCAATTTGGTTGGCTAAAGGGCTTTAAGTTATCAAGGGTCTGACGTATCAAACAAGCCTTAAACCATCACTCTACTGCAAAAAACACAGTAGATATGGATGGATAACTTGAATGGTTTCTTCTCCTGACTTATTTTTCCATACAGTTCAATAGAAATATTTGGCAAGAGAAACAACCCTTAAAGTGATTCATCCATATCTACTGCATATCTGGCAGCAGAGTGATAGTTTGAGGCTTGTTTGATACGTCAGACCCTTGATGACTTAACGCCATTTAGCCAACCATGTGCTCCATACTGTTCCAGTGTAATTTACAGTTAAATCTTGTCCTACCCCCCCAATTTCCATACAGATCCATTCAAATGCAGAAACATTTAGTATCGCTCGTAAGAGTACCAGAAAATAAGATATCAAGAGTCTTTTGATGTTGTTGGGTCATCAGGAAGTCATGGCATGCAAAGGATATCCAACCAAATATTAAAAATGATTACTTTATTCTATATATAAATGCAGGGGTGCCAATAATTATGGCGCACGTGGTTTTGTTAAAAATAATAATTTATTGATCTTATTTTTTGGTACTCTTACAAGCGATACTATAACATCTCTGCATTTTAATGGATCTCTATGGGAATTAAGGGGTGGAAAAATAAGTTCAGCCTTAAGGGAGTTATAGACCTCGCATATTTTCTCAGGGGAAGTCTGCATCTGTCAATACACTAAAAAAATATGCTGATTTTTATGTGACTTATATATGTATTATATTAGCCTATATGTGTAAAACTATGTATAAGTGAGCGGTATTTCTTTTTTTATATTTATAGACTGAGCAACCAATGATCAGAGCTGAACATGCCCTTTTCATGCCGACTTGAAATGTATAGGTCTACGCCTTGAAATAAATACGAGTTGAAGTAAATACCCATTGAAATAAACAAGAGATGTAAAATAATAAATATTTATTTTGAAACACACCAATAACAGCTTGTTTAGCCTGATCTTCCGAGAAAAAATCCAAGCGTGATTTTGAGGTTGTATGATTACAAAATGGGCATTTGAAGAATAAATAACCATTGCTTTTTTCTGTTAACCAGTGAACATTTTTGTGTTGAAAAGTCAACGAAACGCCGTGTAGCGTTCAGGTGAATGCTAATAAGGGTTAGTGTCCGTTTATGTCAAACCGTCTCTCAACCTAGGTTTCCCCACCCCAACGTTTTGATTCCAGCTAATTTAGTTTGGTTTCATGAGTTTGTTTTAGGTTACGGAAATCCTGCTCCAATGCCAGTGCTAAGTCATACGTACGACATAACGTACTACGGCGGAGGCGCTGAAAGGCAAGGTAAAAAACCTAAGTTTATCTCGTACGTACCAGATAATAAGTCCTACAGGTATTATTTTTTTCACCTTGCCTTTCAGGTCTTCCATACTTTCTGGTACGTTTATCTCTGTGGTGCAGCAATGACATCTTCCCGGGCTATTATTTCGCATCACGTTGTTGTACAGCCAGTCACAACATAGTTCAGGTACAACCAATCCCAACATAGTTCCGGACAAGGGCAGTAGCCAATAGGATTCATCGACACAAAATCCTCTGAGCTCACCCAGATTGTCAAAACCCAGGCAGAAACATCACGCGCGCGAGAAGGACTGAAAAACTAAAAGCAACAGTCGCAGAGAAAAAGCCCACTTGCACGCTCAAAGTGCTTTTTTCCTGCAACCTTTTGATTCACGCGTGCAGTTATGTTTTCTCCTCGTGACCTTTTTGTTTTACGCTCGCGGTTCTTTTATTTTTACTCACGAGCTCGGAGCCTTGTAGCTACGAGCGTGAGTTTTGGCGTGAATCTGACGCCATAGACGTCCCTGCAGGTCTACTGAGATTGTAAACCCCCGCCCATTTAGGTTATCCTTCACCCCAGCTGCCAATTATTGTGAATTGAATGATTTCTGAAAGACTTATTATCTCGTACGTACGGTTTTGGCCGCAAAACGTATTTTTTTTACCTTGCCTTTCAGGGCTTCCGTACTTAGGGATGACTGGAGACAGTAGCAATAAGGGACAGTTTCAACAATATCTTATTCCTCCAATCAGAAATGCTAGAGTGATGACACTCCATACTGCACATGCTCAATTAGACCCTCTCTCCATCAGAAAGAAAGGAGCCACATTGTGTCACGTAACTTTTCTAAGGTTATTGGTTGAATGACAAGCCAATGATTTATTAGTGGGCGTGGCTTATCACAAAAATGCTAACAATTCCAAAACCATTTGACAGAAATTTTATTTTAAATATCAAAATTCTGTATACAACTTTTATGAAGCATGGTCGAAGGAGTGTGTATACCAAGTATCATGCAAATCCGTTAAATCCGAGTAGTATTTTAAGTGTTTTACAAAAAATTCTAATTAGCGGAAAATCCAATATGGTGGACTTTATGGGTCTTTGAGGAAAATATAGATATGAACTACATGGGTCCGCGCCGGTCCGTGTAACACTTATCAGTTTGATTTCTTTATGCATATACCTCAAGTTGAAAAATGTAAAATTGCATTCAATATTTTAATTTCCATTTTTTTTTCCTTGAAATAATAGAAAAATTGAGAATTCAAACTCGTTTTTAAAATTTTCTGATTTACCGTTTGTCTTTTGAAAGTTGAAAATTGCATTATTGGCGTGGGTGGGAAAACTGGGGTAGTTTCTAATATCAATGATCAATGGACGGACTCAACCATGACCATAGAGGAGCGATAACATCACCAAAAGACTTCTTTCTTATTAGTCACTGGGGCTTTAATTAGCCTTTTAACTTTAATTGTATGGTGCAGGATAAGTGCCAAAAATAAGACAAAATATTGAATCCAATTTTCAAATTTGAGATATATGCATCAGGAAATAAAATGTATAAGCATTACACGGACCCGCGCCCTTGATCTGGTGACCTCTTGTGGACATTTTGGAAACTGCATTGTAGTGTGTCACCTGACAGTGACATTGAGACAAAAGGCAAAAGTTAATTAGTAGGTTACAGTTCAATGTATTTTTTATATGTTGAAACTGTCCCTAGGCTTGGGGACAGTTGCATCATCTGACGACTTCCATTAAAATACATTTTGATGAACTTCGTGTCAAATGTGATCATCTTTAAACGTATAGGTTTGAGTAATTAGTAGTCATGTGTAAATTTTATATATTAATCTTTGCTTTGTCTAGTCCAAATAATTTGAGTAATTGACAGAAATGCAAAAATTGTTGAAACTGTCCCCAGTCACACCTACTGGTACGTTTATCTCTGTGGTGCAGCCATGACATCTTCCCAGGCTATTATTTCACATCACGTTGTACAGCCAATCACAACATAGTTTATTGTTTATTGTTTATTTTGGATCCCCATTAGCTGAAACACAGGTGACAGGCTAGTCTTCTTTGGGGTCTACATAAAATGATCAAATATACAACAAATCCAGATTACAATAATATTTTTTTTTAAATTTGGTTGTGTATATATATACGTATATATATATATATATATATATATACAACCAATCACAACATATTTCTGGACAAGGGTAGTAGCCAATAGGATTCATAGACACAAAATCCTCTGAGCCTGCCCGGATTGTCAAAACCCAGGCAGAAACATCTCGTGCGAGGAGGAGTGCAAAAAGTAAAAATCGCGCCTAAGGAGGACTGACAAGTCATGTGTGTGAGAAAAAGTGCACTTGCACGCTCAAAGTCCTTTTTTTCTCTTGCGACCTTTTGATTCACACGCGCAGTTATCTTTTCTCTTCATGACCTTTTGTTTTACGCTTGCGAGCTTGAAATTTGCACGCGCAAAGTTTTATTTTTTGCTTGTAGCTTTGCGCTTGTGTTTTGGCATGAATCTGACGCCAGAGACATCATTAAATGTATTTAAAAACATAAATATTTTTAAAATATAAAAACAAAAAAAAGATTACTGTTCAAAATCCTGCAATGTTCTGGAAGAGGTCAGTCATTAACTGTACACCTTTGCCCAACAGTTAATACCTTTCTGTTCAATATAGTGTGGTTTTCTTATGTGTTCCAGTCTCTTGAATCTGCTCCTGTGTCAACACCTTTGATCTATAACCATATGGAACGCTGGAAGAAAATTTGACAAAAGTAAGTTCTTTATATATTGATAATGTACAGTTCACACAGTAGAATATGTAATGTAGAATATGTGTAATGGGTCTATGCAACATGAGGAATGTAGATTTTTATTTATTTTTTTTGCTTTTAAAATGTTGATCAATATTCAGAGACATTTCCATGGTCTCTTTGAAAGTTGGTTGAAAATAAAGTACCCTTTTCCCGTGTGTGTCTGGTGGAAACAAGAACCAACTGAGGTACAGTGAAAGCATTAAGATCCTGAAGGAGATGTATGAACGCTAACCCCTCCAGCCCTGTAGAGGGCAGTAAAGGACAAAGGAAAAAATAAGAAGGAAAACTTGCAGCCTAAAAAATAGGAGGGGATTATTACAATTGTTTTTATTGCCTGCACAACTATTCTCCAAACTCCCTTCTAACCCGAGGTTTGTTAGCAAGACATACTGGTCTTTAGATCACAATGAAGCTTGTTTAGTTAGTGACAATATTGGTGTAATAAAATACTACTGACATTGTTGTGGGTGTTTTTTTATTGTGGTAGTATATTAAATTAAGTTTTTTTTTTAACTTCAAACTTTAATCTTCAAACAATCCAAGAATATATTTTAAATCAGCATGTTTCGTGTTGGTCATTAGACCGCTCTTGTCAATTTAAATATGAAAATCTGGAAAATCTTGGAAAATGTGGACAATTGAACGGTCAAATAAGCCTCACAGTTTTTTTTGCACCTTTTTAAAGTGCTAAAATGATGGGCGAGGTGGGTGGGGCAGGGAGCGAGGGATGGAAGAGTGAATGTGTAAAGAG
>JAKUDI010001326.1:0-20892 GCA_022702515.1 Ilyophis sp. 1 JC-2022
AGTCTCCATATAAAGACTTTATATAGCATATATAAAGCCTTCATAAGTGTGACATAATGGCTTCATTAATCATACATAAGCAAATGTCATGCTTCATAAAGGGTGACACAACACCGTCTTATGCAACATGTTATGCCAAATATGACATAACAAACAATGTAACCAATGGCTAAACATTATACAGGGAAACATAAAACATGCTTATGTAGGATGCTAGGCTAACTGTGATGCATTTGGCACATGTTGCATGAAGGTGTTATGTCACCCTTTATGAGCCATGCCATTTGCTTATGTATGATTTATGAAGCCATTATGTCACATTTATGAAGGCTTTATATATACAGTCAAGCCGGAAAGTCTGAATACCCCTTTCACCTTCTCCACGTTTTATTACATTACAGACATACACTGGTACAGTATGGAACACATGGCTGGCTAAATGGCTGTAAGTCATCAAGGGTCTGAGCTATCGAACGAGCCCCAAACCATCACTCTGTTGCCAGATATGGAGTAGATGTGGATGGATCACTGCAAGGGTTATTTCTCCTGACTCATTTTCTTATAGAACTCTATGGGGAAAAAAGTCAGGAGAAACAACCCTTGCAGTGATCCATCCACATCTACTCCATATCTGGCAACAGAGTGATGGTTTGGGGCTCGTTCGAGGATATAGTATCGCTTGTAACAGTACCTGAAAATAAGATATCGAGAGTCTTTTGATGTTGATTGGTCACAGACTTCAGGAAGTAACAGCATGCAAAGGATATGTGACCAAATATGATAATGATACTTTAAAAATATGTTAAAGCAAAGGGTATGAATACTTATGTAAATTAGAGATTTCAGTTTTCTATTTTTAATACATTTGCAAAAATTTCTAAAAACATGTTTTCACATTGTCATTATGGGCTATTTTGTGTATAATTTTGAGACAAAAAATGAACTCAATCTATTGTACAATATGTCTGTAATGTAATAAAACGTGGAGAAGGTGAAAGGGGTATTCAGACTTTCCGGCTTGACTGTAGTTATGTTAACAGCCAATTAATTTCCAGTATCGTAGAATTATAAAGGTTTATTTAAAAACTGTACCATAAACATTGACTCAATGTGACCCATCAAAAGCATTAGTCCTAACGTGTCACATGTAATTGTAAATATCCGCGCAGCTAGACCAATGAGAGAATAGCTCGGAGCGAAGGTTTAAACGTGATGTATTCTGCTATGGCTGTGGGAAAAGGTCAAAGTTATTGTGAAATATCACTGTTCTTGCAACCGGGTGAGACTGCTCTTTAGATTCACGGGATCAGCAAATAAGTGACCATGTATCAAAGGTACCACGCTACCTTCTGCTTTAAGTCTGGTCTGCCCTGACCCCAGTGTATCCAAAAGGCAGCCTGTGTACATTACACTGACTATCAGCCACAAACGCTGATTCTGTACTCATTTATCTGACTCTGTTGTTCTGTTGAAACTATCTATACCGGGGATGCTGATAACCCCAGATACGGGGTGCAGACTGACACACTGAATCGGACTGACAAGCTCAGAGACCCTAGCCCATAGAAACTCAGAGGGTTTGGAACGTGTCACCATCACAGGTGTTGTACCATATAATCTATGAGGTTAAGTAGAAACTCAGAGGGTTTGGAACATATCACAGAGGTCTTTGACCATAGGATCTACCAAATACTAGGAAACAGAAACTCAGAGGTTTTGAACATATCACCATCACAGGTGCTCAGAGGTTTTGAACATAGAATCCTTCTAGTACTGGCTAAGGCCTAGCAGAGCAGTCACATTACCACAAACAAGATTAGTCAGTGTGAACCCCGGTAATAGAGATACAATTCACAGAGACCATGCAAATCAAGTCTAGATATAGAACAATTTATTAGCCAGGCAGGTCATTTACGTAAACTAATCAAGGTTATTTACAGAATAAAATACAAAATATTGAAACAGAGTACAGAGTTAAATACTTTGTCATACCTGGCCGTCAATACACACAAAAACACGGTGGTGAGATGTGTAGTAGAGTCTGACTACAGCTTCCCTTAGGTCTTTGTTTCCTCTGCTTAAATGCCCAAATTCTGAGTTTGATCTGGCTGCAGACGGTCGTAAAACCATAAATTGGCCAGAAATAGTTAAATTGCACTTTTAGTCCGCCGTTGAAGAGGTGGGGGGGAACTTCCACTTTCCTGGGGGGAACTTCCACAACGGCAGTTTACTCCTGAGTTATGAAATATACATTCCATCCATGTTGAACATTTAGGAAATGTAGGCCATTGCACCACCCACACTGAGACCATCACAACGATATTAAATATGAGTAGGTCTAAGTTTGTGTTGTCATGAGAATCCCATCTCTGCATAGTTTTTCAGATGTGATTAATATTAATGCCACATAATTCCTGTTCAGAATATTACTATTACACCCTAGTTGTGATTTGAATCTGCAGCAGAAGATCTGTTTCTGCTCTGACCCTCCCAGTAACAAAATTAAAACAGATCCAGAAAAATATGTAAAGTAAAGATTATAAATTTGAGATGAAATAAATAGAAAAATAGATAGATAAATTTAAGACTTGACCGGATCATCTTCTCGGATTTGGGTAAGGTCAGCTGGCCCACAAAAGAATCTGGAAGTAAAAGTGAAAAAATAGATAAGCCATGAGTGTATTGAGTCAAATCTCAATTTCTTTCAGTGTCCCTATGTTATGTTCTGAGATCTGTCTGTTCTGTATTTTTATTTTTATTATTATTCGGGTTATTTATTATTTTCCATATGTATTATGTTCCCGGTTAATCATTGCATCCCCCTCTGTTCGTGGGTTGTCCGAGTCTCATCTGTGTGTTTGTTTACCCAGTCTTGTGCATGCACTATTCGGGTGACTTCTGGACTTTCCGTGGGTTAACGCTGTATTTTCGAAGTCTTGTTTTCTGCTACTTTCTGCTTTCGTTCCCGTCTATAATTGTATATATTACTAACTCGTGCTAACAATCACTCGGGTGCTTTATTAGTTACGTGCACTTTACTAAACTCATTAACATAAATGTGTACTAACAAACTAATTGTCTGTCTTGTAGTTAGATACTAACATTTAACCAGCTTCCCTGCTTTAGCTTTTCTGCCTGCATTACTAAGCTGTCCTTGAGATACCTGTTAACTTGTTTCAGCTGCTTATGCTTAGAGACCACACCTCCCCTTATTACTGTGCACACTCCGCTCCTACTCGAGCCCGTTGTCTGTCATGCATGTATTCCGAGTCCCTTCCATGTATTCATTCTTCCCTCGTTATTGTTCCTTGTAAACCCTCATTGTTCTCACCTGTGAGAGCACACCTGATTCCCATTATGTCTGTCTCCCTCTCTGTATTTAACCCAGTCATTTCAGTTCTTCACCACTTGTTCACCTTTTTTTATTCTAGCTTTTGCTATAATCTTCCGAGTTGTCCATTAGTGTTATTCCGAGTCGTCCATTAGTGTTATTCTGTTTCTGTTGCTGAGTTTTTTTGTAATCCCTCATCCTTTTCCCTGTTGGTTTTTTTTGTTGCTGTCTTTTGTTTTCTCTTGTTTCCCGTTACGCCTCCCTGGTTTTGACGCCTGCCTGTTCTCGCGACCCAGATTTTTGGACTCTGTTTTTGTACCTCTGCTGTGCCTTGCCGGTTCCGACCCCTGCCTGTTCTGTGACTACTCTTTGGACTTTGTTTTTGTAACGTTGCCCTGTCCCTCATTAAACTTTGTTTATTTGTACTCCCTGTCTGCTACTGGGTCCCTGTTTCCACCAGACCCAACAGAAGGAACTCGCCAGTTGGGACCCAGCAGGCAGTCATCTGTATCATTGCGAATCAGGATTTTTTCGAAGACCCCTTGTTCAACAACTACGACTATGAGGAATACCTCATGGGTATCTGGGGGCAGAACCCTGAGTTCGCTCGCCAGCATGCTGACTATCACCCATCACCCCAGATTTTTAATCAACCCACCTCCCACTCCATCAGGCTCAGAGTCATAACCCTTCAGCCGGCCAGCCCTGAGCCTATTATCTAACCCCAACCGTCACCATTCGAAGGGACCCGTCTAGTCCTGTGTCCGGGTAACTATGGGCCCAGGAGAAAACGAGAGGGTCCTGGTTCCCGGACCCGTTGACGGAGCCCAGCCCTCCTGTCCCGCCACGTTCCAGCCCTCCTGTCCCGCCACGTTCCAGCAGAGCCAGCTATCCGCCTGTCCTAAGCTGCAGAGCCAGTTACCCACCTGTTCTGAGCTGCAGAGCCAGCTACCCGCCTGTCCTGAGCTGCAGAGAAAGCTACCCGCCTGTCCTGAGCTGCAGAGAAAGCTACCCGCCTGTCCTGAGCTGCAGAGCCAGCTACCCGCCTGTCCTGAGCTGCAGAGCCAGCTACCCGCCTGTCCTGAGCTGCAGAGCCAGCTACCCGCCTGTCCTGAGCTGCAGAGCCAGCTACCCGCCTGTCCTGAGCTGCAGAGCCAGCTACCCGCCTGTCCTGAGCTGCAGAGCCAGCTACCCGCCTGTCCTGAGCTGCAGAGCCAGCTACCCGCCTGTCCTGAGCTGCAGAGCCAGCTACTCGCCTGTCCTGAGCTGCAGAGCCAGCTACCCGCCTGTCCTGAGCTGCAGAGCCAGCTACCCGCCTGCGGGTCACGGCCGATGCAGCCATCGCCACCGGCCTCCATGGCGATTCAGCCGTCGTCGCCGGCCTCCAGGGCGATGCTGTGTGCTCCTCTGCTGTGCCTTTCCGGTTCCGACCCCTGCCTGTTCTGTGACTTTTGTCTATGGTCCCCTGTCGCTGCAAAAAAGGCAGAGCGGGTGCGGGTTTGCCCGATAATAGCCCGACTCGCATTGATGAAGATGATATGCAGGTTTCTATGGTACCTCGCTTTCTGATGTGGTACAGTAGAATGTTTGTGATGTAGACTCCAGGGTCTACGCCACTAGGGTCTCTGCACAAAGGGCTTAAATAGAACTTTAGCTCTATGACAGTTTTTCGAAAGTGTATCGGAAAAATACTGTGCTCTTGCTGCTTTAACTCCTTCTTGAAACTAGTCTCTGAATATCAAAGGATACTTGCAACTTATCCTTTTTCCATTTTCGCTCTGCTTTTCTGCAATCCTGCCTAAGATCTCAGGTTGCATCATTTAGCCAGGGCTCAGATTTAGGTGTGGGCCATCTGACTTTAACATCCAGGCAGGAAAAAATTAATTAAAAAATGAAAAAATAACAACAATCACCTATTCATTTGGAAGCTTCATTTTTCTAAGCTAACAAAGGTGAATGCATCAAATATTTACAATTATTCACATATGAACTATACCAGAATGATTTTCACATTGTTGTAATTCTATATAAAATATTGTGCTGAATAATGGCAATCTAAACAAATTAAATCGACAAATTCCAAATACCATCAGGATGATGCCTAATGTGACAGCACTTGGGATGGCAGCTCGAAGATCACCTCCAGAATCTGAGAAATGAAATTACAGGAAAACAGTGTTGCATTATAATGTAATGGCTGTAAAATGTACCAATTGTAGTATAAAGACCAGTTTATAGTCCAGCGACAGTGTGTCGCTCGACTGAAATCATAGAACTTTCATGAACATTCTATTGTCACTCCCACTGTGGTCGTTGTCGTTCGCAAAAAGTATAAACACACTCCAGCGACAGTTTAGGGGACAATGAAAGAGGAAGCAGCTTTAATAGGCTATATCTCATTATGTCTGCTGCTTCACCCCCTTTTTTGTCAAAATCCACTGAAGTAAAGTTTATAAATGTCCATTTCGAGGGCACCGCATTGTTTGAAATATCATTCACTGCGTCTTACATACACTTAGGCTATGTGGGTTTTGAACGAGGTAGCAAATAATAAAACGTTTGTAATTAAACCTCAACATGTAACTCTTCATATTAAACGTTATTTCGTAGGAAAACACGGAGGACATAGCCTACGTTAGGGATGTAAATAGCTAGCCTACAAGACAGGACTCATTGGGGGAACAGCCTACAGTTCTCTAGTTAGAAAAATAAGGTTAAAGAATGCAGAGTAGCCTATTTCACTCTCTAGACTACATCAGAATGCCACGGATTAGATAGGCTGACACTCGAGTTGTTGCACAGCGTTTAATCTGGCAACGTTTAAAACGGTTAAGTGCATTAAGTGCAATTAAATAAAATGTAAATCAGTGGTTGAAGCAGGTTTGCTTGGTGCACAAATAAAGATGTTACAAAATTTTTTTTTATCAGCATAGTGGAAATAGTTCGTAAAAACAGGTCCAAGTCGAAAAAAACCGAAGTTATCCAGTAAACCAGTGGTTCCCAAACCAGTCCTGGGGGACCCCTGTGTATGCTGGTTTTCGTTCCAACCACAATTGCAATCCCAGAATTTTAACAAGCTGTTAATTTTTCTTAATTATGTGCTTTTCATGTTTAGGGGGATTATTTACTGTCTTAAGCCTCATTGTATCAGAAATAGCTGGATGCCATGTAGAGCCCATGTTCACATTGTGCATATTGTGCTATATTATTTTAAAAAGATAATAAAATTATTTAACTGATCCATTTAAAGACTGGTTTGAATCAATAGGCTCCTAATTGGTGAAAGTGTGGACACATGGCCACTAAAACTAACCATTTGGTGGATAATGAAGAATTCAAACACAAAGCAAATGATAACGATAACGAGCCAAACCTGCTATTAAGCCCAAGCTATTATGTTAATAAGCTTAAGAAAAAAATTATGAAAGTTAAACTCAACAACCTAATTAGGAGCCTATTTAAGATCTATTTAGATCACTTTAAGGGTTGTTTCTCCTGATAAATTTTCCTATTGAACTACGTCAGGAGAAGAAACGCTTGAAGTGATCCATCCGTATCTCCTGCCTATCTGGCAGCAGAGTGATGTTTTGAGGCTCGTTTGATACCTCAGACCCTTGATGACTTACAGCCATTTGGCCAACCATGTATTCCATACTGTTCCAGCATAATTTACAGCTAAATCTAGTCCCACCCCCCAATTCCCATAGATATTAATTCAAGTGCAGAGACAAAACAAAAATCCACATTGTTCCTGCTATTCCGCTCCCTTTCCCCCTCATAGTACCAGCGTGTCCCAGTACCTACCTAAATGTCATTGCTTCAGCATAAACATGTTCACATTTATATCTTGGCCCACCAAACTGTAAGCTTAGGAGCCCACCCAAACTTGGATCCCAGTCTATGTAATCTGCATTTCAGCTCCCCTGAGAACTTCAGAAATTTGTGGTGGTAAAATTGTAAGGAAAGGTTTCCAGATTTTTTTGAAAACTCCCTGGGCCCTATCTTACACCTGGCGCTAAGCGGCGCTAACCCAAACGCAAGTGTCTTTGCTAGTTTCAGACCGGCGCAGGTGTAATTTTAGCATCCAGCACTCACGTAGTTGAAATAATAAGAAGTTAACTTGCGCCCATAGCAAGTGAACTGGGCGTGTTGGTCTTAAGGCGAGGTGTGGCCAGGATAATTTTTTGGCATATTGCTATCTTGAGCCAGCAGAAAGCTCTTGCGCTAAAACCACCACAAACCTGGTCTTAAGTCATGTCGCAGTTGTTTCAATGTTATTTTAATATTTAAATTTGTATGTTATTACATACGTTTTAGACCATGCGCTAAGATCGTCAAGATAGAGCCCCCTTTCTCTTTTTTACTCAGTGTTGCACTAAGCCTCTCCAAAGTGAGAATTTCAGAAAATTTCACAATACCATTGGTTAACCATTGGTGGCTGGTTAACCATTAGTGGGTGCAAAACCATTTAGCACACGCAAAATTAATAACATGAACAATGATTTGTGCAAAAACAATTGGTCATGTTATTGGTTTTGTGTGTGCTAAATGGTTTTGCACCCGGTAAATCAGGCACATGGTGTTTTCTTTAGGTTAACTTGATTTCTGTCTAATGGCAAATTGTCCTCAAACACTCCTCAGACAAACATCCAAGGGTTTCTCTCCAGATTACAGTTAAAAATGCTTTATAATTCAGTTTTTACATTTTCCCAGAACATTACAATTTGTGGGTACCCCTTGCCGTACATTTACTACACATATTTGAGTACTGTGGATTAATTGTCTTACAGAAAATGAGTTTTATATGTGCTCTTTGCATGATCTTATATTCTATTTCCTGGACCTGGTTAGATAAAAACAATCAGCTGGCTTCAAGCATTGCCTTAGTCCAGTTTTACGTTCTGGGGCCGTCATCAAATTCTGTTTCCCATGCTTTAATAGTTCCCTTTGACATGGGTGTTTTGGCATACAAAGTATCATAAAACAGAGAAATTAAGTGTTGAGGGTTATCGGTTATTAATAATAGCTTTTCCACTTTCAGTTATCAATGAGCTCTCGAAAGGACTTGACTCAATGAAGTGTCTAATCTGTAGATATCCACAAAAAAAAATTATTCCGGATATTAAATTTAATGAATTTGGGGAAACTCTAAAAGGGTGTTTCCATCAAATAAGTCAGAGGTCGATCTTATTCCTTTACTATACCAATCATAAAAAATGCTTTTCTTTATAGGAAAAGCCTTATTCCCTCCAATAGGGATTAAGGCAGATAAACAGTTTTGTCTCTCTAGATGTTTACAAATATCTCTCCATACATGTAAAGTACTATTTAGTACACGGTTCTGTTTTATCTCTACCTCCATTTCCTTTCTGTCCCCTGTCATGATGCTTATCAGTGAGTATGGCAAAGCAAACCATTGGTCACTGCTGACCCAGTTAGACATAGGGTCATCTCTGATCTAGTTAGACATAGGGTCATCTCTGATCTCTGGTATGCTTTCGATATTGGGCAGTTCCTTTCCACACTTTGTTCTTGCCATCAGTCTGATACAAGTGAATCTCATCTGTCCACAAGACCTTTTTCCTGAACTCTGCAGGCTCTTTCAGGTACTTCTTATCAAACTGTAACAATGGCCATCCTGGTTTTGCGGCTAACGAGTGGTTTGCATCTTGCAGTGAGCCTCTGTAGTTTTGTTGTTGAAGTCTTCTGCAGACAGTAGTCCCTGATACATCCACGCCTGCCTCCGGAAGAGTGTTTCCGATCTGCCGGACAGCTGTTTGCTGATAGCCCTCCTAGAGGTCTGCTATATGTCTTCCTTAGCCTACCAGGCCGTTTCAGATTACTGAGCTCACAAGTGCTCTCTTTCTTCTTAATGATGTTCCAAACAGTTGATTTTGGTAAGCATAAGGTTGGCCTATGTCTCACTATTTCCCAGCCTCATAATGGCCTCCTTGACTTTCATTGGCACAACTCTGGTTCTCATGTTGACAAATACAAATAACAGACTGCAAAGGCATTAAAAAGCTTACAATCAAGACTAGACACAGAAAGCTGTCTTATACCTGCACTAAGAAAGCATTGAGCACACCTGATTAATCAGAAACACCTGTGAAGCCATTTGTCCAAAACATTATGGTGCCCTTAAATGCCCTTAAATACCATTTAATAAAAGCTGAGAATATGCACTGAGAGAGAGAATATATGTATACGAGAGTCATAGTATATCTGTACGTGAAAGAGAATATATGTATATACAAAATTAATTATGCCCCAAACAGCCTCTCCTAGATTTCTGCTTTTGTTCTCGGTATAATGTACATACTGTATGTGATTCTGTCATTGATCCTATCTCCCCAGAAAAGAAGAGGGTATTTTCTGTGGCCTTTGTCTTTTGGACCAAAGGTAGCTGGAACTTTCCATTTCTGTTACAGTTTTCATAATGCTAATTGCCAGCCACATTACCTTGGATGGGTGTGCTACTGGCAGTTTGTTCCATTCTTAAGAATAATAACTTTTCAAGGAATAATATTAGAGTATAAGTTTGTTATGAGCCTTTATGAAAAAAAACATTATTTTTTAAATGTATTTTGATATATATTTTTTGTTCATTTCCAAATTTTTCTTATTTTGAAGTTTTGTGTTCTATGTGTTTTGTCAAGTGAACGTGCGTCTGGCCATTCAGGGGTTGATTTACGAAAGGTTTACAAAATCACGTGCAAAACTGTCATCACTTAAAACAAATGAACTGAGGTGATCGACGAAAGAGGTACAAAGAGGAGTGTGTGTTAAAATCGAAAGATACATGGCTTTTTCATTTTTGCGGGAAAATAATTGAGCGTCCCTGTACTGACGGAAAGATAGTGGGTTTGTAAGGGAGTGCATTTATGTACTCTACGATTTATTTTTGTGTCAGCAAAAGTGTGCAGTGTCTGGCCTGCTTACCTGAGGGAGCTTCTCTGTGTGTCCGGTGATGTTCAGGGGACGTGCGGTCCAGGAAGGGATAGAAATAATGCTTTGGTTTTATGTAAAGGACAATTTTTATGAACTTTCATAATAAAGGTTTTGGTTTGTACTTACCCATTCTGTTTGCGATCTGAAGGTTGGCGAGGTACCTGTGCAAGGAAAATTGGAAAAAGGGATAGTATGGGAAAGCTTGCAACTGCTGACATAATCCTGAAATGTGAAGTGTTGTGTGGGGGTGCGTAGTCTTGCCTGTTTGGGTGCTGCAGTGCCGTCACTGGGGGTCTGAGTGGGGTGGGTCTGTAAGGGGGGGGGGGGGGGGGGATTTGAATGTACGTCTGCCTGTGGTTCCTTTTTTTTCTTTGAAGCATTTCAATAATGACAATCGTGTAGAACTTACCACGTCTGGCATCAAGGGGTTTTCTTCTGTGGAGGGAAAAGAGACAGCGTTGGCTTGGGAAACCTCCTGTAGTCTTGCAGTTGCATCATAACAATGTGATGCAAGGGTTACACATTAAATGGTGAATATTTTATGAAACATATAGGTATGGGGGATGCCTCACCAACCAGTAACGTAACAGATACCAGACCTGCCATCCCAATTTGGTTTGGGTTGCATGGGGGTTGTATTTAATGTAATACCCATCTCATGTTAGTGAGAAAGCTGTAGTCTTAAGTGTTCTCCTGAGATGGCAGGCCTGCTTTCCAACTGATTGTGTTTGTTCAGAAAAGGACTTCATTGAGTTACTATGAGCTGCTTTACACTAAAGACCAAACTCTGTAAAAATGGCATAACTACTGTATTTCTGGTTTGTGCTTTACAGTGGTTAAAAGACATAAATGTGCCACACAACATACCCTTTGTTCTTTTAATATGACATACTGCTCCTGGCAGATTGTTCTTAAATCCACAGTCTTCATTTGTAAGACAAAATGGTTCTGGATCCATGTTGTCATCGTCCACGCAGCTGAATTGACCTATAATAGAGCACACAACAGCACACACATTGAAATGTTAAAGAAATAGGAGGACCAATGAAAAAGCATTAGTGCACTTTATGGTCTTTCAGTGCAACCTCTAGTAAGATTGGAATTTGGATGCAAATAATGAACAAAAGCCACTTGAAAAAATATCTTCATCATTCTTCTCTTGGACATTATGAAAGGAGCAATTGATCAAATGTTACCATTTCCAACCAAATGGGAAACAAAAGTTAAAGTTAAACTGAACTGCTTCAGGGCATTTGCATGCTTGGTTTGTTTGCTTGAGTCCGAATCCGAGTTTAATTGCCCCCTCTGCCCCCTGCCCCCACTGGTCTGCTTTCACACTGTGTCAGTGTTGATCCGATCCGTGGTACGTTTGCGTAATACTTTCATCATCAATACTTTCAGCAGCAGCTGTTTACCACCGTTGCCGGGCAAGAAAGCTTGGAGGAGAGTGCACCCAATTTGGAAATATGTCTTTACATTGTGTAGATTATCAGATCGTAATGGACTGCATTCTTGCTAGATGCAAACCGTACCACAGATCGATTGGAATTGTTCTCAGACCATTTGTACAGGCAAACTCAGGTACGGTTTCTTTGGTCTGCACGCGGGTTCGGAAAAAGCTTTCACATTACCAAATTTTGAGGCGAACCGTTCCCGGGTTTGGGCTAAACAGCGAGTATGAAAACCTCCTTAGTGAATATGCAGCTGTACAAATGTACGGGTATGTAAAGAAGGTAAGCTCTGGATAAGAGCTTGAGTTCAGATTGATTTAGCCCTTTAAAAAAAATTTAAAGATTAAATCGTATAAATTATTTCATGTCTTTAAGCATTTAAAAAATAATTTAAAGACATAGGTAGGATATTACACATGAAAACACAAACAGGAAGCTTACCTTCGTATTGTTTGCATTTAAATTTTTCTATATCTTGTACTTCTTTTTCACTGCTTGTAAAACCTTCCCAGGAACACTTATCGTTTTCACATGTGGTGGTTTCACCATTTTTGCATTTAATTGTGAAGCCAGGTGGAGTACCTAAAGGGAAACATGGAAGAGATTGTCGGCTCTCAGGTTTTTTTAAACCAAAGTCTGGATTGACATGTGAAGATTCCAGCCTCTATGGTGTAGCTTTATTGGTTTGCAATGAGAAAATACTGATACTACACCAGACTGTGGGGCCACATTTAGCACTGGGACAGACTGGATGTTACACCAGACCGTGGGGCCACATTTAGCACTGGGACAGACTGGATACTACACCAGACTGTGGGGCCACATTTAGCACTGGGACAGACTGGATACTACACCAGACCGTGGGGCCACATTTAGCACTGGGACAGACTGGATACTACACCAGACTGTGGGGCCACATTTAGCACTGGGACAGACTGGATACTACACCAGACTGTGGGGCCACATTTAGCACTGGGACAGACTGGATACTACACCAGACTGTGGGGCCACATTTAGCACTGGGACAGAATGGATACTACACCAGACTGTGGGGCCACATTTAGCACTGGGACAGACTGGATGTTACACCAGACCGTGGGGCCACATTTAGCACTGGGACAGACTGGATACTACACCAGACTGTGGGGCCACATTTAGCACTGGGACAGACTGGATACTACACCAGACCGTGGGGCCACATTTAGCACTGGGACAGACTGGATACTACACCAGACTGTGGGGCCACATTTAGCACTGGGACAGACTGGATACTACACCAGACTGTGGGGCCACATTTAGCACTGGGACAGACTGGATACTACACCAGACTGTGGGGCCACATTTAGCACTGGGACAGAATGGATACTACACCAGACTGTGGGGCCACATTTAGCACTGGGACAGACTGGATACTACACCAGACTGTGGGGCCACATTTAGCACTGGGACAGACTGGATACTACACCAGACTGTGGGGCCACATTTAGCACTGGGACAGACTGGATGCTACACCAGACTGTGGGGCCACATTTAGCACTGGGACAGACTGGATACTACACCAGACTGTGGGGCCACATTTAGCACTGGGACAGACTGGATGCTACACCAGACTGTGGGGCCACATTTAGCACTGGGACAGACTGGATACTACACCAGACTGTGGGGCCACATTTAGCACAAGGACAGACTAGATACTACACCAGACCGTGGGGCCACATTTAGCACGAGGACAGACTAGATACTACACCAGACTGTGGGGCCACATTTAGCACTGGGACAGACTGGATACTACACCAGACTGTGGGGCCACATTTAGCACTGCGACAGACTGGATACTACACCAGACTGTGGGGCTACATTTAGCACTGGGACAGATTTGATACTACACCAGACTGTGGGGCCACATTTAGCACTGGGACAGACTGGATACTACACCAGACTGTGGGGCCACATTTAGCACTGGGACAGACTGGATACTACACCAGACTGTGGGGCCACATTTAGCACTGGGACAGACTGGATACTACACCAGACCGTGGGGCCACATTTAGCACCGGGACAGACTAGATTCTACACCAGACTGTGGGGCCACATTTAACACTGGGACAGACTGGATACTACACCAGACCGTGGGGCCACATTTAGCACAAGGACAGACTAGATACTACACCAGACCGTGGGGCCACATTTAGCACGGGGACAGACTGGATACTACACCAGACTGTGGGGCCACATTTAGCACTGGGACAGACTGGATACTACACCAGACTATGTGGCCACATTTAGCACTGGGACAGACTGGATACTACACCAGACTGTGGGGCCACATTTAGCACTGGGACAGACTGGATACTACACCAGACCGTGGGGCCACATTTAGCACCGGGACAGACTAGATTCTACACCAGACTGTGGGGCCACATTTAACACTGGGACAGACTGGATACTACAGCAGACCGTGGGGCCTCATTTAGCACAAGGACAGACTAGATACTACACCAGACCGTGGGGCCACATTTAGCACGGGGACAGACTGGATACTACACCAGACCATGGGGCCACATTTAGCACAAGGACAGACTAGATACTACACCAGACCGTGGGGCCACATTTAGCACGGGGACAGACTAGATACTACACCAGACTGTGGGGCCACATTTAGCACTGGGACAGACTGGATACTACACCAGACTGTGGGGCCACATTTAGCACTGTGACAGACTGGATACTACACCAGACTGTGGGGCTACATTTAGCACTGGGACAGATTTGATACTACACCAGACTGTGGGGCCACATTTAGCACTGGGACAGACTGGATACTACACCAGACTCTGGGGCCACATTTAGCACTGGGACAGACTGGATACTACACCAGACTGTGGGGCCACATTTAGCACTGGGACAGACTGGATACTACACCAGACCGTGGGGCCACATTTAGCACGGGGACAGTCTGGATTCTACACCAGACTGTGGGGCCACATTTAACACTGGGACAGACTGGATACTACACCAGACCGTGGGGCCACATTTAGCACAAGGACAGACTAGATACTACACCAGACCGTGGGGCCACATTTAGCACGGGGACAGACTGGATACTACACCAGACTGTGGGGCCACATTTAGCACTGGGACAGACTGGATACTACACCAGACCGTGGGGCCACATTTAGCACTGGGACAGACTGGATACTACACCAGACTGTGGGGCCACATTTAACACAGGGACAGACTGGATACTACACCAGACCGTGGGGCCACATTTAGCACAAGGACAGACTAGATACTACACCAGACCGTGGGGCCACATTTAGCACGGGGACAGACTGGATACTACACCAGACTGTGGGGCCACATTTAGCACTGGGACAGACTGGATACTACACCAGACTATGTGGCCACATTTAGCACTGGGACAGACTGGATACTACACCAGACTGTGGGGCCACATTTAGCACTGGGACAGACTGGATACTACACCAGACCGTGGGGCCACATTTAGCACCGGGACAGACTAGATTCTACACCAGACTGTGGGGCCACATTTAACACTGGGACAGACTGGATACTACACCAGACCGTGGGGCCACATTTAGCACAAGGACAGACTAGATACTACACCAGACCGTGGGGCCACATTTAGCACGGGGACAGACTTGATACTACACCAGACTGTGGGGCCACAATTAGCACTGGGACAGACTGGATACTACACCAGACTGTGGGGCCACAATTAGCACTGGGACAGACTGGATACTACACCAGACTGTGGGGCCACATTTAACACTGGGACAGACTGGATACTACACCAGACCGTGGGGCCACATTTAGCACGGGGACAGACTGGATTCTACACCAGACCGTGGGGCCACATTTAGCATGGGGACAGACTGGATACTACACCAGACTGTGGGGCCACATTTAGCACTGGGACAGACTGGATACTACACCAGACTATGTGGCCACATTTAGCACTGCGACAGACTGGATACTACACCAGACTATGGGGCTACATTTAGCACTGGGACAGATTTGATACTACACCAGACTGTGGGGCCACATTCAGCACCAGGACAGACTGGATACTACACCAGACTGTGGGGCCACATTTAGCACTGGGACAGACTGGATACTACACCAGACTGTGGGGCCACATTTAACACTGGGACAGACTGGATACTACACCAGACTGTGGGGCCACATTTAGCACTGGGACAGACTGGATACTACACCAGACCATGGGGCCACATTTAGCACCAGGACAGACTAGATACTATACCAGACTGTGGGGCCACATTTAGCACGGGGACAGACTGGATACTACACCAGACCGTGGGGCCACATTTAGCACTGGGACAGACTGGATACTACACCAGACTGTGGGGCCACATTTAGCACTGGGACAGACTGGATACTACACCAGACCGTGGGGCCACATTTAGCACCAGGACAGACTAGATACTACACCAGACTGTGGGGCCACATTTAGCACTGGGATAGACTGGATACTACACCAGACTGTGGGGCCACATTTAGCACTGGGATAGACTGGATACTACACCAGACTGTGGGGCCACATTTAGCACTGGGACAGACTGGATACTACACCAGACCGTGGGGCCACATTTAGCACCGGGACAGACTAGATTCTACACCAGACTGTGGGGCCACATTTAACACTGGGACAGACTGGATACTACACCAGACCGTGGGGCCACATTTAGCACAAGGACAGACTAGATACTACACCAGACCGTGGGGCCAAATTTAGCACGGGGACAGACTGGATACGACACCAGACTGTGGGGACACAATTAGCACTGGGACAGACTTGATACTACACCAGACTGTGGGGCCACATTTAACACTGGGACAGACTGGATACTACACCAGACCGTGGGGCCACATTTAGCACGGGGACAGACTGGATACTACACCAGACCGTGGGGCCACATTTAGCACGGGGACAGACTGGATACTACACCAGACTGTGGGGCCACATTTAGCACTGGGACAGACTGGATACTACACCAGACTATGTGGCCACATTTAGCACTGCGACAGACTGGATACTACACCAGACTATGGGGCTACATTTAACACTGGGACAGATTTGATACTACACCAGACTGTGGGGCCACATTCAGCACCCGGACAGACTGGATACTACACCAGACTGTGGGGCCACATTTAGCACTGGGACAGACTGGATACTACACCAGACTGTGGGGCCACATTTAACACTGGGACAGACTGGATACTACACCAGACTGTGGGGCCACATTTAGCACTGGGACAGACTGGATACTACACCAGACCATGGGGCCACATTTAGCACCAGGACAGACTAGATACTATACCAGACTGTGGGGCCACATTTAGCACTGGGACAGACTGGATACTACACCAGACCGTGGGGCCACATTTAGCACTGGGACAGACTGGATACTACACCAGACTGTGGGGCCACATTTAGCACTGGGACAGACTGGATACTACACCAGACCGTGGGGCCACATTTAGCACCAGGACAGATTAGATACTACACCAGACTGTGGGGCCACATTTAGCACTGGGATAGACTGGATACTACACCAGACTGTGGGGCCACATTTAGCACTGGGATAGACTGGATACTACACCAGACTGTGGGGCCACATTTAGCACTGAGATAGACTGGATACTACACCAGACTGTGGGGCCACATTTAGCACTGGGACAGACTGGATACTACACCATACCGTGGGGCCACATTTAACACTGGGACAGACTGGATACTACACCAGACCGTGGGGCCACATTTAGCACAAGGACAGACTGGATACTACACCAGACCGTGGGGCCACATTTAGCACAAGGACAGACTGGATACTACACCAGACCGTGGGGCCACATTTAGCACAAGGACAGACTGGATACTACACCAGACTGTGGGGCCACATTTAGCACTGGGATAGACTGGATACTACACCAGACTGTGGGGCCACATTTAGCACTGGGATAGACTGGATACTACACCAGACTGTGGGGCCACATTTAACACTGGGACAGACTGGATACTACACCAGACCGTGGGGCCACATTTAGCACAAGGACAGACTAGATACTACACCAGACCGTGGGGCCACATTTAGCACTGGGACAGACTAGATACTACACCAGACCGTGGGGCCACATTTAGCACAAGGACAGACTGGATACTACACCAGACCGTGGGGCCACATTTAGCACAAGGACAGACTGGATACTACACCAGACTGTGGGGCCACATTTAGCACTGGGATAGACTGGATACTACACCAGACTGTGGGGCCACATTTAGCACTGGGATAGACTCGATACTACACCAGACTGTGGGGCCACATTTAGCACTGGGATAGACTGGATACTACACCAGACTGTGGGGCCACATTTAGCACTGGGACAGACTGGATACTACACCAGACCGTGGGGCGTATTGTATATTTTTTGGGAAATATATTACTCGTTAAACCTAATTGTCTCAGATCGTTGTATAAATTGGTATAATTGGTATTGGTATTTCATTACCTGTACTGTTTATTTCATTATTATTGACTTATTTGCTTATCTTTATCAAGGATGTGAATCATTTTGGAGGATACTTTATATTTAGTAAAACTGACTTATTTTTTCTTACCACAGAGGACTGGCAAATGTAAGAACAATAATGCAGTCAGGGGCAGAAATTTCCTCATGTCCTGAAAACATAAAGAAAACATAAATAAAACATAAAGTCTGATTACAATCAAAAAGTATACCATAGCAATTTTACCATAATGTTTATAATAAAATAATATACACTGTGGTGCAGGGATCAAAATCCCTGATTCCTGCTGTCCCTTTCCACAATAGAGAAATTCAGCACCATGGACAGCGCCGGTGGGACCAGAGGAAAATTCAGCACCCCTGCTCCCCACTCAAACCCGGACAGCTGCAACAGGGCCAATTATCAAACCTGTGCCCTTGCCTTGCCTTGCCTTGCCTACGTAGTCTTGCACTACAAGGGCCCTATCTTACACCCAGCGCTAAGCGGCACTAACCCAAACACAAGTGCCTTTGCTATCTTACACCCGGGGCATGGTTCATTAGAACACCTTGCGTTCACGTCGGTTAAATACTATGTATTCTTGCGCCCATTACAAGTGAACTGGGCGTGTTGGTCTTAAGATGGGAAGTGGCCAGGATTATTTTTGACGTATTGCTTTCTTGTGCCAGCAGAAAGCGCTTGCGCTAAAACACCACAAACCTGGTCTAAAGTCATGTCGCAGTTGTTTTCATGTTATTTTAACGGCGCATATAAGTGCGTCTACATAGGCATGTGCACAACACGCGTACACCCTCCTGTCTGTTACACACAGGGGCGCGCACAAGCATGACTAAAAATATCAAGATTACAATGTGAAATATTATTATTGTGTATGTTATATATAAAAAAATGCATAATAATAAAAGGGTCCATAGGTCAAAGACCACATAGCTACTTGTCCCTCAGCGAAGGGGAATGCCGCATTAAATTGCTTTCAGCCCACTCCATGAACATCCAGGCGATGTGCGATGGTATGTGTAAGCTTACATTTATAGGCTATAGACTATTCGCAATTATCCTGGATCAAGCTATGACTTAGCCTATATTTGCAATAATTCCTGTAATCTTCTGGGGAGACAATCTTCTGTTAAGGGACACTAGCTATCCATTAAAAATGGCTTTCCATTCGCTGATAACACCTATATCAAGCCTCATGCGTGAATTGTCATTTATACCTAATGTGCGAATTGTCATTAAAAGGAAAACTTGCGCACTGCAATAGACGGACATTTGAGTTCTGAAAATGCGCTTCAGATGTCATTACAATACAGCTCTCTAGGCCTGCAGCCTGTAAGTAAATGGTTTTGACTGAAAAAAGTTCAAAACCTTGTCCAGTGAATATTGCATTTATTGTTTTACAAATAGCCTAAGCTACAGCAGATTCGCTGTGCATAAGGTTTTTTCCATAGCCTACGGTTAAACAACGGAGATAAATGTCACCATGTATTTTCTAAACTACAGTGACAAGGTTTCCATACTCTCAGCTTATTAAAACCCAGCTGATTTCACCTGATATTCCATAACTGATCAAAACGAGAAGAGAACTAATTAGAAATGAAAACAAATTTGCAGCACGTTACACAATTAATTCACAATTAATTTGAATGCCATTCTCTGCATGTGCGCTGCATGTTCTCCGTTTACCCTGCTGTAAGTCGCACGTTTCACGGTCTTAAAGTGGATTCTTTTAAAGCATTATGCTATGAGTAAAAACAGGTTGGTCACATTTCCATAAGCAGGACATTAAAAAAACAAGGAGAAATATGCGCGAACATATATGGGTTGCCAACCTGACAGCTTTATTGTATTTAGTGTAATCATTAAGGCAAAATAATGGTATTTATGTTATTAATCAATATTACTATGCAGGTAGCCTAAATAACTTCGGATGAAGCTTGAACTTGTGAAACTCCCGAGAACTATGATAACAGCCTCGCGGAATTGATGTTTGACACTTTCATTGCATAATCAATGAAATTCGTTGAACAAGCAGGCTAATTTGACTTTTCTAAGGTGAGAGATGAAGCCATCGATATCTTATTTCAGCTGTTGCAGGTCCTTTTTAATGAAATGTAAACCGCATATATTTTGTAAAATAAACAGCCAATGTCGGGAAATTACCGGGAACTCATAGGCTAAAGGTTAGTCCGAATAATATTGATCATACTATTGATCCATTTAGCCATATTCATTGATCGCACTAAACGCGCACGAGCATGTTCTGTTTCACCATCAAGCAATCCGCCAAGGTGAAAAAGCAGGCTTTTAAAGGGGAATGGGATAAGACATTTTGCTGGGTGTATTGCATGTCACGCTCAGACACACCTACAATTAATGAAGAGACTAAGTTCAGGGCCCCATTTAATTTTGCGCGTTGCGCCGTGTTTAGCGCCCGAAATACACGCCGGGGTAAACTACCAAAAAATGACTTGGACACGCCCTAAATGGACTTTACGCCATGCACTTAGACCAAGCTCAAGATCACAAAGATAGAGCCCCAAGACACACACACACAGTGCTATGCTTTGTTTTTAATTGTATTTGCT